>JAZGTJ010008816.1:0-20394 GCA_036877575.1 Botia almorhae | reverse complement strand
ATTTAAACTTAACGGATGTAAAGAAAGGTGTGTAAAGTAACCTGCAATTTTATGTTTCAAACAGAGATGGCGGTAGAGAGTCAGACGGTTACAGATTGCAGCTTTAACGGAATGTTTTACTTGAGTGTGTTTTAAGTAAGTGGAAGATCCATGCGCTTTCTCCTGCAGGTTGCCGTGCCGCAGTTACGAGACGCTGCGAATGGCGCAGACCTGCTGGTGTTTGTGGTACCACACCAGTTCATCAGAAAGCTGTGCGATGAGATGATTGGCTGCGTGTCGGAGAAAGCTCGAGGGATTACATTAATCAAAGTAAGAGCGACTAGCAGCGAGTGAACTGATGATGTCCTTTGGGAGATGTGTACTAAGATTTGTTTGGTTTGAAGCCGGTGCGGTATTGACAGCACCTGTGACGCTTAGATGAAGAGCTCTTTTACTCTGGGAGCTAATGGGCTTAATGCTCGCTCTTTACGTCCTTTGTGAGGCAAAATGCATTTGGCACTTTTCTGTTTTGGACCCATTTTCGTAATGGACCAACAAGACTCGAGCAATTATAATTTGTCACCATGTTATGAGAGTGACAGCTGAAGATACATGCTGAAAAATATTCTCTTTTTTTGGTGGACAGACCAAATGGAAAGCCTATTCATCAAACAAAGTTTGTGTTTGTTATATTTATCTTGTATCCAAAGGTTACCTGAGTTTAAACCTATTATCTTAGCATTGGTAGTGCTGTACTGTACTAGTTAAGCTATGGATACAGAACTCAAGCTGCATATATTACTGTATCCAGCTATGGTTTAATTGGCACAGCTAAATGCCCGTCATGGCTGTTGTTGATTTAATAATCTAAGTCGTGGTCAAAGCTATGTCCACTCCGTGCCTCATGGGCAGGACTTGCTGTATTGAGTTCACAATCTTGATGTCTTTTTAAAGGCTGATGCACCATATGTCAAGTGAATCATGGGTAAAAAATGCCCTCTGGCCTGCTGACAAACTCCTCACATGCAATTTATCTCCTGGTGCCAGTTTGTCTCTTCTGTCACTGGCTGTGCCGCACAGCACTTCATCTCTGCGCTTATCATTTTTTATATTTACCTCCTCCCGGTTAGCAGCCTAACTGAATTCCTCACAGTGTGCCGTGTTTAATTTTCTCTCACATTGACCCGTCTGGTTTTACCGTTGTGTTCTTCTCTTTCATATTTTCGCTGTGTACTCATTCACTTTCTTTATTATTTTTGTTCTGCTTTGGCGTTTCTCCTCATTTTGTGCGTCATTAGGCAGAAATGTTGCTCCAAACAGCTGCGCTCCAGAGTTACAGCCACTGAGGGAACACCAGTGCAATGCTACATTAAAAGATTTAAGATTTGTGTTTGTCACATACACAGTCATATGAGCATACAACCTGCAGTGAAATCTGTGCAGACCAAAATACCTACAACAGAATTTTTGTGTTACGCTATATGTGTTTGAAAGAAATGAGAGTATATAATTAAAGCTAATTAAAACTAAAAACAGAAAAGAACAAGAACCAAAAGAGAAAAAGATGCTGATTGGCTGCTTCGCTGTTCCTTCCTGCGTGTCCGCAGGGCATTGACGAAGGACCGGAAGGATTGAAGCTCATCTCTGACATCATCAGGGAAAAAATGGGCATCGATGTCAGTGTCTTGATGGGGGCAAATATTGCCAACGAAGTGGCAGCTGAGAAGTTCTGTGAGAGCACCATTGGTGAGAGAGAGCGGCTGTGTGTATTTGAATGAAAGTGTTTAAATTTGTTCATTACAGATACTGGGGGTGGCTAACACAAGCATTGCTCTTACGATTACTCCTACAAAGGAGGAGGAGGTGAACAAAACCACTTATGCTTTACCAGCTACAGACAAGCAGATCAAAATATGTTTGAGACATTGAGATGGGCTTTTATGATAGTATACAACCACCCAGATCACCCTAGTGACCACATTGCATGCTAAAAAGCTCTTAAATGCTTTAAAGCTACAACTTTTTTTTTGGTTAAAATTGAACAAAAATCTGTTATTGAGCAGGAACACAACATATTAGTGTTCAGTACAATCTCCTTACCCAGATTCACAAAGGTAGGTTTACAATAATGATTTACAATTTGAGCTGTCAGGTCTAATTTCCCAGGAAATGTCCATTTGGCTTCATTTGTAACCTGCAATTTTGTTTCAAACAGAGGTGGCAGTAGAGAGGTGAAAGTAACGGATCGCAGCTTTAAATCGGCTATTTGTGATTACATCGATTCACAGGCAGCAAGGTGTTGGAGAACGGGCTGCTGTTTAAAGAGCTCCTGCAGACACCTAACTTCAGAATCACTGTGGTGGATGACGCTGACACGGTGGAGCTCTGTGGAGCCCTCAAGGTAAATATCAGTCGTCTGGCTGCTCAGCCCAGGGGAAATATATTGATTTCAACAACTGATATGCAGGCTGCAGGGGTGCGAAACAGACCCCGCGTGAGCAGGAGCTCATCGTGCTGAATTCACTGTTAGGTGCTGTAAGTGTTGTCTTCTGAAATACATAATGAGTCTGATAACGTAAAGGCAACGTTATATAAACATTTACCCCATTCACATTCTCAATGCGTGCTTCTGGACTAATTCTGCGCACGATTCATCAGCACATATTATTTGAACGAAATGAAAGTGTTTGCTTTCTTCAAAATGTCATGGAAGGGTGGGCGGTCTTTTTGTAGAAACATTTAGGTTATGCTGGTTGAAATCCTGATAATAACAATAACAAGTGGCCTAAACATGTTTTTTCATCTTTTTTTCATCATAAAATGTTTGTCCAATCATTGCATTCGGTCCAAGTAAAATGATATGATGTCCTGACTTGCCTGTCAAATATGTATTTGCGCTGTGTACGTGTTTTGGGGACGTGGCTTTGGAAATGCTCTGAGGGGAGGGCGGGATCTTATGCTTTCAAAGCTAGCTTGCTATTGCCTCCCTCTCTGTAATTTCCGACCGTACATTTAATCAAGAACTTTTTCTGTCTCTGAAATTACTTTTCTGCTGATGTACCGAAGGCTATGCAGACAGAAAAATAATAAGTGTTATCATACCACCCAATAAAACCCAGACGGATAAAATCTAGTCCTGCCCTACATTATGTCTCACCTACTATTCTGTTTTATCCAGAAAAAACTTATGTTATGTTAATGATGTCATAGAAGAGCCATTTTTGGCTGTAGGGTTCCATAAAGAACCTTTGACATCTGTAGAACCTTTCTGTTTCACAAAAGGTGTTTTGTAGTGGAAAAAGGTTCTTTAGACTAAAAAGGTAAAAGAAATAGAAACGGTGCTTATAAGAACCTTTGACCTAATGGTTCTTTGGGGAACCAAAAATGGCTCTATGGTATCGTTGAGGAGAACCATATAAGAACACTATTTTTAGGAGTAAAGGTGTATTCCTCTTCGGCACCCTTTACATGAGCACAGAAAAGGCTGTTTTTAAACAGAATGTTTTTTTTAAGCAAAGTTATTATTGATGAAATGCTTTCATGCGACGTAAAACTGCTTCCTACCTTTCTTCACCTGTGCTAGAACATTGTGGCGGTGGGTGCAGGTTTCTGTGACGGCCTGCAGTGTGGAGACAACACCAAAGCCGCCGTCATTCGATTGGGGCTGATGGAGATGATCGCCTTCTCCAAACTCTTCAGCAAGGACGGTTCTGTCTCATCAGCCACGTTCTTGGAGAGCTGCGGCGTGGCCGACCTCATCACCACCTGCTACGGAGGGCGGAACCGCCGCGTGGCCGAGGCCTTCGCCAGATCAGGGAAGGTAAACGAAACCGATATGGCCATTTCCTGCGTTTCACCACTTGCCTGATGGGATAATAATGTAGATTTTATAGATTGAAGTAAGTTGCATTCGGGCACATTTGTGCTGGTGCTGAAAACGGATTGATAATGATTTTTTATTCCTGTCTCAGAGCATCGAGGAACTGGAGAAGGAAATGTTAAATGGACAAAAGCTTCAGGGACCGCTGACTTCTGCTGAGGTTCATCATATCCTTAAACAGAAGAACCTAGTGGAGAAGTATGTGTAACCATCATCTGAATTTAACACGACCAGAGCAGTTAACACCTGTTCATGTAAAGCTTTAGTGTTTGAGTCGGTGTGGCGGTTTGTGTGTGTGCATCTGACACAGCCCTGGTGCTTGTGTGGGTAATATGGGTTTGAGTCTGACTTATGATGTCTTAAGCCCACCCTTCTCCTTTCTCTCTGTCCATAAACTCAAAATTTCCATTCAAACTGAAGGCAAAAGTGCATATTGCTGTTAGTTTAATTTAGGAGCTAATGGGTCACACTTTGTATTAGGTGTCTTTAAATACTGTGTACGTACAGAGGAAAAAGTCTGTGATACACTGTATTTACTGTACACATATGCGTTGTTCTGGGTGTGTTTAGTGTTAGTGACGGGGTCAAGAGTGTAATTACATGAGGACAATGTAAACAAGTACAATTTAACAGCATGTATGTACACAATAGTCACACTGTATTAGTGTAAGTTTGTCTTGTGTAAGTATGTTGTAGTTAGAGACACTTAATAAAAGGTGGGTCCAAATAATGCATATAAATATATATTTGAACAGTTTTCTTTATAATTATTTTTATTACTGTGTATTTCATGTGTCTTCATATAAGAAGATATATATAATATTTATTATATAATATATCATTTAATAAGTTCCTAGCTGCTATTCATGCTGTAAGAGAAACATAGCTTACTAATTATGTTCATGTTGATAACAGTTTAACATATCACATAGTTCTCACTACAAAGACAGAACATGAGATTTGAGCTCTGTTTGCTTTTAAATATAGTGGGGCGATGTCAGATCCGTTACATCATCCATCATTTAGCACACTGTATCTTATTGGAAGTGACTAACAGTACCAGTATCTTCTTGGAGCACAATGTTCGTCTTTTTCGCATTTTCAAAATAGCATTTTCAAAATAGATCATTTGTGATGACTGTTGTCAAATCTCTGTTGTTTGTCAGGTTCCCTCTCTTCACCGCTGTGTATCAGATCTGTTTTGAAGGAAAACCGGTGCAGGATATGATCACCTGTCTGCAGAGCCACCCAGAACACCTGTGAGGGGCTCCAGAGTCCAGGGTACCACCCTCTCCGTCCTCTCTCGTCCTCTGGGTGGTCCTACCTCTAACACTCGTCCCTTTACTTTGCCTAATGTTATATTTTATTACAGTTCTCTCCCTCTCTTTGTCCCAGATCCAGTTCTGGTCCCATACACTAATAGTTTTGAGTTGAACTCAGGGGTTTGCCTTTGACCTGCCAAAATACTCCAAGAATGAAGGGTTTTTGTTTCATTAACGCACAACTATGTATATTTTCTACCATTTTTGAGCCATTGTAGAATTTCTGACCGTTTTCTCACTGTCTGACTGCCCTCTTGTGGAAGGTTCAGAATACCACTTCACTGAGAGGTGGGATTAAATGTCTCTTTAAAACCACTGCAGAGAGATTTATACCTAGACCAAAAACCATAGACATCAATCACGTCTACATTAAGAGGATGCAAGAGAATTAAAACACCCCAGATATAAATCAACTTCTGTACATTTGGATCGCATTGCTGTTTCGCAGCATAGAGACACAAATGAATCTTTTGGTGCTTTCAGATCCTGTGGAAACGAAATAATACCGTTTCCTTAAAAAAACATTTCTGTCGTACTTCTACACACAATTTGACGTATACTAGTTTTTCTGCTGTTAAAAAATGTGAATACTGCCATGCACTTCTAATTAACTTTTTGGAACTTGTTACATTTCTAATGTAAAAATGCCTTTAAGTGCCCACTGGTCCAGCGTGTTTCTGGGATAGGTCAAAGAAAACTTGAACTGACTCTTTCTGGGAATCGAAATGGTTTTGCGAGTAGCTGTTTAAGGATTTTTGTTTGGTTGGTTTGTTTTGGAGGACATTATATTCTGTAAAAGAGGTTTCAGTTTCTTCATTTGAATTTTCCAGGAAGTTTTTAAGACTAAGTGCTATAAATGACATGGGGAACATGACTGCCTGTTACACAGTATGGCAGTGGCTACTTTTAATCTGGTTACAGTTTCAGTAATGCAAGGTTACATATCTACGCTTCAAGAATGCAATCTAGGTTTAATTTGAATTAAAAACCACCAATCAGCACATTCCTTTCAGTTCATCTGTTCACACAGCCGCAATAATCCACTTCGCTTTGATATTTCTGTTAATGTGTGCGTACCTCACAGCTCTGTGAAGATTAACATTCTTCATGTTCTTCAAAAATTAACATAAAAGTACTTTATGTTGTGAACGGGTTAATAGTTTGTCTTTTGTGTGTTGAGAGCAGCTAGCATCAGGATCTGAAATGGCCTTCTCTTAATTCACTATAATTCTGTAGTGCTAAGAGATCTGTTAGGTCCTATCTAACACAGTTAGCTCTTAGCTATGCTTTGTGTTGGATTTTGTTTTTGTGCTTTTTTTCTTTCATAGTGTTGATGTAGCTCTCTGGTACAAGTGAATAATTATACTACATAATAAGCTAAATATTATCTAGTTACAGTCTGCACAATGTAACACTCCAGTGGATAAAAATATACAAAATGCATCACCTTTTGTTGTATGAACCCATCCTGTGTTCTTATAAATGTGATCATCTTTTCATCAAGGCTGAACGATTAAACAAAAAGCTAACCAAATAAAGTCATTTCAGTGCATAACATTGAATGATCCATAAGCTTTCCATTAATATGTTTATCTTGTCTTTTTTATTCTAATAATAAATGACAAGCTCACAATCCAACGTGAGATCTTTTGCAGATCTAGATAGATGGAATAAACTGAGACTATTCTTATCCAAAACCATTATTTGTGCATTAGCCCTTTTTCTTGATACTGTCCCATAATTGAGCTCTTACAATATCTGTTGTAGTTTTTCTTGCACATAGCCACACAAATTGCATTTATCCAAAGCAACTTACAAATGATGAAAAACAAGCAATTATATTGAAAATACAATTAAGAATTGCAACAGCAGCACAATTAAACAAGGGGGTTAAACGTTTTATTCCAGAAAGCACAAATTTGCGACACAATCTGTATTAAAATACAGTTCTCAGAGTCCCAGAATCTGGGATTTAGAGGACCTTAATACTAAAACCTAAAACATCAAAGAAACATGAACAGCTCCTTTATAGAAGCTATATATGTACATCTAACAGGCTCAAACAGGGTTTTATTCCATCTGTTGTTGTTCAAAACCATTTCGAGCAGAACAGTAATCTGCTGTATCTGCTGATGCTCCTGCAGAGGCCCATAATGATGTGTTACAAAATTATATTATAAACGAAGCTGCATGGATTTAATCACTCTCACAAAACATCTGTTTTACACACGTGGTCATTTTAAAAGAGAAGAGCTGGAATTTAAGAGACCAGCCCTGGAAACAATCTGACCCTTAAATTCCAAACTAGTCTTCATCATCATCATCATCATCACCACCGAAGGACAGCAGACTGTTGTTCTTTACTTTCACACCTGCCTTTAACTCTTTCTTCTCTGCATCTTCACTCCTCTTCTTCTTCTTCTTGCCTGAGCTGGCAGTAATGCCCTCAAATTTATCAGAGGAGCGTTTGGCAGGTTTCTTAAACACAATCTTTCCATCTGCGGGGGGCAGTTCATCTGGAGAACAGGAGAGTGGTTACATCATTTAATGAACACCAGAACAGCACTGATGGTTGATCAAGCAGAAAGAAATCAGGCCAAAATTGCTTGTTGCAAAAATCAGATGCATAATTTTAAAGAATAGCTTTCAAATACCATAATATAATTCATTCATGTTTATGCAAACATTGAGTTTTTCATTACCATATCAAAGTTGTAGGATCATGGATGCGTGTCCTTGAAAAAGTGTATTATGGACATTTATAAATACTCGTTTTTATTATGAAAAGATTCATAATCCTAAAGAGTCGTTTGAATGCTATAGTAGTTTTGTTTAACGGGACATGACATTTTTAAACAATACCTGATGCGTTTTAAGGAATATTACTAAGTACATTAAAAGTTGTTAGGTATAAGTATTTATTCAATTCAATTATTTTATTTCGAGGGTCTATCCAGGGAGTTAGAATTACATCAAGCGTTTACTTTTTGCCATATTCTTCGCGGTCTACGTAAACAACGCATGCGTTTATTACCTGTTTTTGAGCTTGTCTTGTCGTTTTTGAGGCCCATAACCTCCTCAGCGCTGAGATCTCCCTTCTTTAGCACCACGACCTGCGGCATCTCATCCTCACGATCACTGTCGCCGCTGTCATCATCACACTGCGGCATCACCTCCCGCTGCAACGGCATTTACAGTTCACAATTCAACTTACTGTAAAAATAATATTACAGTAAGGCACCGTCTAACATCTTGCATCGCAAAACAGCACGTGAGAACACAGGTGACCCGTTTGAAACGTCGCAAGTCTGAAATGCTATCTAGGTAGACACGTTACTACGTTTTGAGACACATCCAATGTGGCTAACAAAGACACTTACTTTGGTCTCCACTGTCGGCCCCTCTTTAAAACCAACATCTTTCTTGAACTTCTTCAGAAAAGAAGGTTCGGCTGGTTTCACCCATGACACGTTGCCTTTTTTACTCATTGTGTGTAAATACAATTTAGCCCACTAGCGTAAATGCGTTGATAAACAGGACACGCAAGAATTAGACGCGCAAAGTTGACGTCATCCGCAGGCGTCGGTATTTGGCCAATCCGCATGCACCTTTATCTCTATGCGGCTACCCGGTAGGAAGTATCGTTGATTTGTGTTTCCGAAAACATAACATGGGGTAAATGTAAGACTTTCTCGGTAGTCAGATTGTAGTCAAGCAGTGAAATGATGTTGCCTGGGGTGTGTTATGCGTTGCTGGCGGGGTTCCTGGCAGCTTTAGCGTCATCTTCCGCTAAGTTATCTCTGGGTGCTGATTATCTGAAAGAGGTGTGCGAGGCAGGGCTGAAGATCTGGACCGCTGGACAGACCAGAACTTTGGATCATGGGTTGGATACCACAGTCTGTGACTGGGTAAGAAGTCTAAGGTTTAACTGCATTTCAACAGTGTCATCACACGACTCATGCACACGAACCACGTGGGTTGCCTTAATGCAATGAATGATGTGCCAAGATCAAAAATTACTTTCCTAGCTAATAGGGAACGTTCTCAGGACGCTGGCTTACGTTCTGTAAAGGTTCACTCAAAGTTTAAAAAGGTTCTTGCAGTAACGTTTGTAGAGCGATATTAACGTTATTTTATATATTTTATTTAATAGTTAGTGGAACCTTTTAAAAAAAGGAATTACAGAATTACAAAAAGATTTGAATAACGTTCTTATAACCAAGCAACAACGCTAATCCAACGTCTAAAAATCTGTTTTTAATGTTCCTAGAACATTCAAAACAACATTTTTAACGTTTTTGTAACTACATGGAAACGTTAAGGATACGTTCTTATAACCAACATTTGTTAGCTGGATTTCAGGAGCGTTATTGGTTCCCAAATAATTTGATTACTAAACGGGAACCAAATTCTTACCTTAGAGGAATGCTTTGTGGTTGCTGGGATACTATTATGCAGATGTGACGTGTTGTGGTAAAATCAATAGTAAATAATTGATTGATAAGAATGGTATAATCAGGTCTTTAACCATAAACAAACTTAATCTTACATTCTGATTGGTTGATGGGAACATGCCCTATCTTGGTGAAATTATTATAGCCGTCTCGTGATCAGAGTATTTATCATCTTGATTTATGAGTTTTATATGTGTATTACAGTTACATATACCCCTGCGGTTACTTTGTGGTGGTCTTCTGTTTACCTGCAATGCTGTGATGTGGACGTTCTTTGCTAAAGCCCTCCGGCACTCATCTTCCTCTGCCCGGGCCACTGTGACCACCACTGCCTCCAATTTTATCTCCTCTGTGAGTTTGAGTCAAGCCTTCCACTTAATCTTAGGAAATAGTTACTCAATATTAAAGGGATAGTTCCCCCAAAAATGAAAGTTCTTCCATCATTTACTCACCCTCATGTCATTCCAAACCTGTATGACTTCTGAGCAACACAAAGGAAGATATTTAAAGTATGTTGGTAACCAAAGAACAGTGGCACCCATTGACTTCCATTGTATGGATGCAGAACCACTGAGACATTTCTCCAAATATCTTCTTTTGGGTTGGGATGACACGAGGGGAAGTAAACGATGGAAGAATTTTTATTCCTGAGTGGACTGTCTCTTTAAGCGTTTAATATACTTGATGTTTTGAATTGTTACTGTCTCTTTTTTTAGGCGTTCCTCGGACATGTGATCTTTGGGGAAACGCATGCCACATTATGGTGGGTTGGTATAATTTTGACCCTAACGGGGCTTTTTGTCCTACATGGATCAACTTCTCAGGCCTCACAGGAAAACATGTCTAAGAAAGAGGAATAACAGAACAACACACGAAAAGATTTACAGAACAAACGACCAGACTCATGCATTCTGATGCTTGAAATGAACAAGATAAATATATGCAAAACTGTGTGTTAAAATGTTTTGTTGTGAGCACATTTATTATCATTATATATTTATCACAACTTTACTATTATTTAAGATGTTTGATATTTTATGATTCCAGTGCATTGATAATGTGAGTAATATGATGTAATATGATGCAAAAAAATGTCACTTTGTGCCTACAGTCATACATTATGTAAGAATACTTATATGCTTATGTAAGAAGTTACTTACATGACATCACTGCATACCTAATCAAGGACTGTAACATTTTAGCGTTTTAGTGTATTTAAGCTTGAACTGGCAAAACTGGGTCGTTATTTAGAGGGGGTAAACATCATGCATTTAATATTATATGTGGGCCGCTGTGCACTGGAAAGTTTGGACACACTCTTTGAATTTTTATTTCTTTTATTTTCTATGATTTTTTTACCTAATAGAAATGTATGTGTATTTATCATGCCAGTCCTGGTGTTTCTGGAAAAGTCTGCATGTTGAATCTTTGTCTTAATTTTTTGGTTTCAGTTTTCAACAGTTTCTTAGAAGCTACTTTTTCGTGTTTGTTTTAGTCTCAGGTTTTGCAAACCTAAATCTATTTGCACTCTTAAACTAGAGAGAGGCTATAAACAGGAAACGGTTACTGAAGTTTTCATCCCACAGGTTACACTGGCTGTCTGATGTCTTTTCATATTTATACATTGTGTTTAGATGCCAGAATGTTGCTCTATAATTTTTTGACACACAGGATGAGTTGTTTTGCAATGTATTTCTCTTCAGTGGTGGTTTCTAGTACTGTAAACATGCACTTGGAATAAAATGTTTGTCAAGTAGCACCTTTTCAAATAAAATGATTAAAATATTATTTATTAGTACATCATTTACCCCCATAATGAAATCCTAATGATGGCATTTATGAGCTGTTGAGTTACTAAATGAGTTCATATGTATAAACGTTTTATTCAGATAACTACAGAACACTTTGTTAAAATAGCAAAATTATTTGATGAAAGCTTATAACTAAAGTTTTGCAGCCATAATAAACACCAGGCAATAAAAATGACACAAATAATAACGTTAGATAATATTTCAGTAAGTCCAGAGATATGACATTAAAGGCATGCAATTAAAATAAAAAATAACGAACAGGCTAATTCTGGAACGGTAAATCTTATAAACATCTGCTACATACAGAAATGACTTAATACTTCTGATAATGAGCGCCATAAGTTTATGTTTTGCCATAATGCGTTCATTTACTGTAGTCATGGGCCTGCATTTTTTCCTTGTGTCTTTACATGCTGGTCAACAAAACATTTATGTAATGTTTAATTTCATGCAAGGAAAGCAGCATTTCAGAGACAAGTTTTTTTAACCTGTGATGGTACATACTGTTATTATCCTATAGGCTAGAATCAAATAATCACACAGGCCATCATAGAAAATATTTTGCAAAGGTAAAGACAATCATAAACCAATTAACAAAATAAAAGACGTCACTGCTCCAGGAACAGCTGTAGTGTGTCGTGAAGCAGCACACACACATTGTGTCACTCTGTTAGGAGCTCTGGTCACAAAAACCAGCAGAAATGTATAAGTTCTACATGTGGTCAGTACAAAAAATGTGCAGGACACTCGTTTCCATTCTGAAAAAGAGGAAGAAGTGTTTTTGGTTGTAATGGCACTTTTGGTACAGTACATACAGCATAAACTCCAGTTTAAAATTCCAAAGTCTGAGGCAGGTGACTGTTTAGCTGCAAACATGTTCGGATCTAATGGGACTCCAAAGGAATCTCAATAACATCCTCCTCTATGATTTCACCCTGCGGGAACACAGGAACCTGCTCTGCAGTGTCTTTCTGGCACGTGCAGTCTGTGAAGGGGCTCAGCCAGGTCACCGATGGAGGACCTCCAAACGCCACCTTTATAGCTTCCCAGGATGAGATCTTCTCCCACGTTGGGTTTTCACGCTTCAACCTTTCGATGCCCTGCAACGAAACGACACTTCAATACCTCCCGCGAGTCATTTTCAACAGTAGTGTCATAAATAGAACAACGATCATATCGGCACAATATCAACTTAAAATCCATTGATGTGACTGGAAAAAAAATGCATGTGTTATTAATATAAAAACGATGAAAATGGAAATCTGACTCATGCACCTGCGTGATTCTGGTGTTTATCGTTAAAGGCAGGGTAGGCGATTAAATAGCAATCACCAAGCGGTCTGAATGTATTTATATATCTTCTGTGGAAGGCGCAGGACCATAAAATGTTCATATAATCATTGCATTCAGTCTGTAGGATGTCCTGCTTGCTTGTCAAATGTATTTGTTCACATGCTGGTGGGTTTTATGCTTTTAAAGCTAGCCTGCTACTGCAAGCTTCTCAAAAAATTGCCTACCGTACCTTTAACGAGAAAGATAATGCGACGTAAATAAACAGCTCAAACGTCACTTGGTGGCACAAATTAAAAGCGCATTTCGCATGCAACATGCCTTTTCATTCCTAGTCGTCTCTCAAAATAGAAACGCACTGATTATTTTGAACAGCATGCATTCACACAAAATTCACAATGTGTGTTGGAGCCGATGGTTTAAACCGTTTATACCAGCTTACCTCCATCTTAAACCAATCAAACTGACATCAGACCTAATTCAACGCTTAATATGATTAGTTGGCGTTTCATCCATTTTAATTCCCCGAAAGCATGTAGATTTCTGAGCAAAGAAACTATTCATGAAACAAGCACAGAAGAGAAGAGAAAACATACAAACAACATTTGGGGAAAAAGAAGGTTAATGACAAAGAAAGAGAGGGAGAGGAAGTGGGGAAAAAGATACACATTTCCAAGACATTTGGAACTCTTGGGAGATTACAACACAGTCAGTGATTGTGCAATGTGACCGACGGCTACATTTTCCTGTAATTTTATTTTAGTTTATCAGAAAGACAGTTTTAGATGTGGTTTGGCAATAAGAAATCCAGCAACAGACAAAAAAATCGTGCTATTTAGGATTATGACTGTCTCAACATCCCAGGCTTTTAGGTTTTTAATTCACCATTTGTCAAAAAAGGAAAAAGTATGATTGTCCTTTTCATACACAGTCAAGCACATTTCATTCATTCACAACAAAAATGTACAGTAACACAAAATGTACGCAATTAACCAAAACAATGGCAACAATGGTTTGGAAAAACATTCCAAAAACACGATTTATCTGTCATGTACTAAGCCAGATAATACATCATTCACATTATGATCATATACTGTATACAGATTCCCACATTCCCAAAATCTTTCTTAGCATTACTTTAAAGCTGCGATCCGTAACGTCTGCCTCTCTACTGCCATCTCTGTTCAAAACATAAAACTACAGAGTACTCGTGGAGTTCATTTTCTTAACGTGGGTAAAGAGTTTAAATTCTAAACAACTGTTGTAGGAACATTCTACAAACGCATTCTACAAACTTCTGATATTGTAGCCGGATCTTCTTCCTTCTGTTTACAGATAGACATTTCCCGCAAAACCGAACCCAAAAAAATGTAAAATCATTTATTGTCATTTAATTATTTATTATTCACAACTTATTGTAAATCAAGGTAATGTAAGGAGATTACGTTGAACAACGAGCTGTTATGTATTTGCTCAGTAACTCATTTTTGTTCATTTGTAGCCAAAAAAGTTATGGATTGCAGCTTTAAACCAAGAGCACTGAAACACTAGAATTAAACAATCCCAAACATCTAAAAGACTGTATTACCCTTTTATAAACAGAGATTAAATTTTGGGGGAAAATCGACAGCCATTTGTTAGGTGATAACATGTATATTTGCAAGGTGTCCATAATAACTCCGAGCACATTCTTTAAAATCTGTAAACTTTAGGGGTGTGAAAATGTAAATTTAGTTAATTGATTATGGAATTAGAGATCTAGGAACGTTTAAAACGTCCAGTTTTTCAGATGTTGTATTATCGTTATTTCTTGGTCATATAAATGTTATTGAAACTTTACATTTTAATTCTGTAACTTTATAAAACGTTCCACTTACAAATTTGGAACATTTTTGATATGTATATTATGTTAAAATGTTTTACCAACATTACCGCAAGAACATTTTTGATAACTTTGACAGAATCTGAGCCAACATTCCGAGAACGTTCCCTGTTCGCAGGAGTCAAAATAATCTAAATGGAACCAAATTGTGATCAAATTTAAAATGTCAAGATCAAATCAGTTTGAATTCAAGCATTATCAAAAGCGAATATTTACACCCCTATTAAGCTTATCGTTTAAACGATTCTGTTGTACTGCCAACAGATCCATTTTAAACATCTCCTGTAACTGTAAAGCATAATATCATTTTAGTGAACGGTTGTCAGTGCTCTCACATTTGGTACCAAGGCAAGTTATAGATATTTAGGAAGAATCAATAGGAGGTTTCGACGTGATTACAATAGTGATTATATTAGCATAAAACTGGCTTCTTTATCTCCATCATTCATCTTCACTTCAGAACAGCCCGGCAGAGACAGGCTGTTCTGGAGAGTAAAAGTGTAAAACTTTCTGTTGCAATGGAAACGTAGTCAAGAATTACTGGATGCACAACCATTTGTTCCCCTACAAAAGTAAAGAAAGGTGATTTAGGCTCACTGGTAAATGCTCTGCTCGGGTCTAGATGACAGACTAATAAAGAGACGCCGTGGCTTTCGATTTTAAGAGCAGTCCGAAAGCGCTCCAGTCTCTAGCTTAAAGCTTCCTGAACTCAGACCACATACTGGTAGGGGTCGGCTTTCCCGTGGTCGGGTGTGGAAAACGGGCTAAACCATGCTATTGAGAAGGGGTGCCCGAATACCGCCTTCATGTTCATCCATTTTGTTTTTTTTGCCCATCTTCTCTCTTCCTTTTTCAACTGCTCTATCCCCTAAAAACAAGAAATAACCGACACTTCAGAGTGTGCGAATTCTACAAGATGAAAGAGGAAATGTACAGAACAGCTGACCCATTCTATTTAAAAATACAGCTTTAACCACATTGCGAACTCGAAAAAGGCTACACATATTCAAATATCAGCACCCCGAGCCTTTATAAAGCCGTTAAAAATCCACTGAACGACGGCATATTTTTAACCCTCATCCAGCGGACACAGTACAGACATACATCACTCTAGTCCAGTGGATCTCAACCTTTATGTTTTCAAGGCACCCCACCATTGTACCTAATAAAAAACTTGTTAGTTTTATTATTAGCTTTTTTTTTTTTCTTTTCATGTTTGTTTTGTCTTATTATAAATCATTTTAAGTCATCTTAAGGCCCCCTTGGAAGTTTGTTGAGGTCCCTCTTGTGGTGCTCTAGTCCAACTAAAAGTAAGTTGTAAGCTGTTAACAAGACCTGGAGTTAGCCAAGTTTGTTGTCCAAAAAACAGTAGTTTCACTAACTCAAAAAAGTAATAATAGGTGTCCCCATGTATGATAATTGTGCAGATAAAGGGGGTGACTCCATTCTTCTGTGCATGTACGCTAGCTAGCTATACTTCTTGCATACGTTACATTTCGTTTTAAACATGCTAGAATGAAGTGTTCTGAAAGCACACACACATTCACCACAGCACCACAACCACTGGCTGGTGAAAGACAGCGCTCGCTTACCGTCTCATCTGTGCAGATGGAATGGATTTGGGTGCCAAACATCACCGAGGTGAAGATGAGGAAGAGAAGACCCTCAAAGCACAGTAAGATGAGGAGTATGACAGTGGCCGGGGGGGAGAAGGTACTACACTCTGGGTTTAGGAAGGGAGAGGGAACACATACACACCGTCTTAACACGAATGCTCAATTTAGTACAGCTATACAACGTATAGTTTAGCAATGTTTACTTAGCTAACAATTTTAGGTTGTAAGAATGTTTCTGTAACATTTCCATTAAGTAACAAAAACGTTAAAACATTTTAGAAATATTCAAAACATCCAGTTTTCTAGATGTTGTATTAACATTATTGCTTGGTTATAAGAATGTTCAAACATGTTTAAATTCTGTAACATTTTCAAAGCGTTCCACGAATAACTTACAAATAACGTTTTTGATACATGTGATGCCTAACATTAACATTCTATTAAGTTACTGCAAGAATGCTTTTGATAACTTTGAGAGAACTTTTAGAGAACATTCTGAAAACGTTGCCTGTTAGCTGGGTAGTTATCTGTAGGCAGAAGGACTGTGAAGGAGAAAGTTCACAAAAAAAACAGTGTTTTAGGGGCATTTGGGAATGTGACACAGTTCAACATATGGGCTTCAGGAGGTTTGATGTTTTAACCAAGCTTGTTAGCAATATACCAGTGACCTGTTTCAACACCAACAGACACACTTTGATGTGATGCTTATTTGATTTGGGTCACATGAAATGGTTTCCTACTGCCATATACAGAAAACATTTTACATATTTACATATGGACTTCCTCATGCAGTAGCTGTAAGTACATGTGGCCTGGACAGACGCATTTACACTTCTCCTATAAGTCGCAGTAACAAAATGAAGGAAAACATGAATGAACTGTAAGTCGCTTTGGATAAAAATGTCTGCCAAATGCATCAACGTAAATGTAAATCTCAAATGCCCCCCCTGATACAAGTCTGTTTGTTTATTAGCTTGTGCTTTTTATTTGTAATGGCTCCAGCATATAACTTCTGACTGACATAACCGGCTGTCTGACTCAGACCTCTTGAGGGCAGTGGGGTCAAGTTATCCATCTTACAACAACAGAAAAATACGCTTCTTACTCACTTGTCCAGTCATCTTCAAAGCAGTTGAGGAAATGAAAGACCACCATGACCAAGGAGTGCAGAGAGATCAGAGATATGTACATCTGAAAAGCAATTCAATCAGCAATGGAAGTTAGTGTTTGTTTCACGCGAGTGTAATGCCACAAATGTAGTTATATATACCCAATAAAAATATTATTAATGTTATGAAATTATCCCAAGTCTAAGGTTAAACGTTCTAAGGTTATAACGGTTCAATTTTAACCTATAGCTGTTCTGGATAAATTGCAATAAAACGTTAAAAGTACGTTAACGGTGCATTTTTAGTGTTGTGTGTAATTGTGATGTTTTCAGTACTTACTGTGAAAAGCACAAAGTACTTCTGGTTATTTTCCCCCACACAATTGTTCACCCATGGACAATGATGGTCCATCTTCCGTATACAGCGCTTACAGACACTGTAAAAACAGCGAGTTTGAAAACAGAAGAGTGTAGAATAGAGATACTCAAACACGTCAGTTACAACTAGTGACAAAATGAAGATATGGCCTTCAAACAGATTTATATAATTAAATAATAAAGACAAAAGAATGTTTACGCAATCTCGTGTCATTCTAAACAGCTCTTATAAATGCAACAACGGTTCATACTGACCATGACTTTCAAATTCCCCCAAAAATTAGTTGTTGAATGTTTTGAGATATTGATTTTTGGGGTAACCCAGCTAACATTTTTAGGTTGTAAGAATATTTTCTTAAGGTTTCCATTAAAATAACGAAAACATTAAAACCGTTATTTTGATTCTAGGAACATTCTAAGAACGTTCAAAACGTCCAGTTTTTTTGTATGTTGTATTAATCTTATTGCTTGGTTATAAGAACGTTATTCAAACTTTTTTTACTTCTCTGTAAAACTTTTAAACATTTCACTAACATTTTGTTTTTGATGTTGAGTGTTAAAAACGTTCTATTAACATTACTGCAACAACTTTGACAGAGCTTTTAGAGAATGCTAAGGGAAGCAAGGGAAGTTCTTCATGAGAAACTTGTCTCTCACCTGCAGTGGTGGGCTCTGTCTGGCTTAATACTGCAGCACTTGGGACATTTGTAAACCACCTGGCCTGGCTTCAGCTGCAAGCTCTCGATGTACTCTTTAGTGGCGTTTCCCTTTGGCACAGCTCCCTGTAAAAGCATCGTTATCAGCAACTCTTTAACAGCAGTAGAAGTACCCAGCAGGCACTCTTAAAAAGCCTTTGTTAAAGCTGCAACCTGTACCTTTTGCCTCTCTACTGCCACCTCTGTTTAAAACATGAAATTGCAGGTTACTTATTTTCATTCTATATGTTGAAGTGAAATGTGGCCAAATGGACGTTTGCCCAGGTAACTGGACCCAACTGCTGAAATGACAAATCATTATCGTAAACTTACAGTTGCGAATGGAGGGCGAATCTGTCGTGAACCTGCTCGATTACTGATTTGGGTTCATTTTTAAAGTTAAAGATTGCAACCTTAATGAGTAAAACCTACCGGGTCTGTGCACATGGCTCTTAAATGAGACGCCAGGGCGAGGAAGGCCAGGCTGTTGAACAGGGTGCCATTCACCAGGCTGTAGGTCAGATTCTTGGATGGTATCAGCATGACGAACAGCACGACAAACTCAGCGAAGAAGACGAGAAACCAGGTGATGATCGCGCAAACGATGCCGCAAGCATCTTTGATGAACCACATGTTGTTCTTGTGCTCATGACAAGGTGGAAGACACTGCGCTGGCTGCAGGCTGTTGGCCTGCCTCTCGACGTCCCGGAAGCGTGAAACTGGAGTTCTCATCCTACCACAGAAATGCCATTCTGGTGGGGTTAAAAGACAAGAGATGGAATAAAAGCTGCTTTCAGAATAAAAGTTCTCACAAACGTGTTAGTCTATATTTAGTTCACAGAAACCACACAATGGCTGATGGTGAGCAGCAATGTGAATGTTTAGGAGATGCCGAAGGTCATATTTGGTGGACGCAGCGGTATGGGAGCTGCAGTCGGACACGCACAATCACTTGGGCACAACCAACAATGTCAGTAGAGGACACACTGTAGTTTCAGTCTTTTCCTCATTTCTGGCCCACGGAATCAACACCACATCCAACTTTTATGCCTACTGATGAAAATTCCTATCCACTCCGATCTATAAAGAGCTGCTTCCCCACAGCCAGGCATTGTTCAAGAGTGCCAAGCATTATTCAGCAATCAGCCAAGATGATTTTAGGTAGATTTTTATGGTGGTATAACCCGCTCCTCCAAACCACTCAGAACCCGGTTTAACAAGTAAAAGCAGTACGGGAGCGCAACGGTGGCGCAAATTACGCAGTGACCGTGCCAGAACATCAGCAATAACCCACCGAACATACGAAAGCATCACTTACCATATCACAAATCATCATGGCATAGAAAAACATAGCCTGGCATTTCATAATAACGCGTTATTGGTAGAATAAGACTGAATTTAAAAGGCCAGCTGTGTACAGAAACCGAGACTACCTGGCGATACTCACATATCTGGCGACATCGGTGCTCCTCGCGGTTGTTCGCCAAACCAAGGCCGAGACGATCAAATAAGGCATGGATCAAACTGACAGGGGAAAATGTATCAGGATAGGATTTTAATAAGAAATCTGGTTTAACCGATTATTACAGCGGGGCTGCTGAAATGCAGCATTTTGGGCTTCCGTGACATCCCCTCCCTTCGCGGAGTGACACCGGAGAAACTGATAGCCACACCTCCAGTTCACCGGAGGCGCAACCGGATCACGGTCCGAAATGGAAATCGTTTCTAGAAAATCAATCATTGAGCGGCAAACTAGATAAACACCGTGTCAAACGATACAAAATCTTATTCCTGCAGGAGGCGCTTTTCGGCTCGGAAAAATCAATCTACCGATGAGCCGCATGTACATTTTAGCATGTTTTGAGGTGAAATATTTTTGACTTAATGGTGTAATCGAATACTGAACAATTGTATATGATGTTAAAAGACAAACACGGTCGAATTATAGATTTTCTGCTTATCACAAACGATTCTGATGA
>JAZGTJ010008815.1:0-20394 GCA_036877575.1 Botia almorhae | reverse complement strand
AGGTAATGGCTTCATTTGTGCCGCCACCCTCCTTTACAGGCTAGTGGTATGTAGAGCTCTTGACATAGTTGACCTTTAGTCAGCTGTCAGCCACTGCAGTCTTTAGCTCCTTCAAAGTGATCTGAGGCTTGTCTCACAAGTCTTCCTTTTGTTCTTACTGAGATTTTTGAAGAATGACCTTTTCTAGGTCTTGTCTGGGTGGTTTGATGTAGCGTCCTCTTCCTAATAATTACACTTCAGTGGCCAGCAAGACATCCAAGAATTTATTGTTCAGTAGTTCCTTTCTATACAATGAAAGTGAATCCACAGTGATATAGAAAAGGATTAACACAGCTTATACACTACATTATAATGCTTATGAAGTCACATGATTGCTTTCTGTGAGTTTGGCATCACAGACATCAAATGTGACGTGGCATCTTTACATGCACAAGTATGAATGAGATTTGAGAGCTGCAGAAGAGAGATTTACAATGAATAATAAAATTACATTTCTGTTCATCACACAAAGCCATTGTATGGTTTTAAAAGACTTATTCAAAAGAATATATGCTACAAGTCATTGTCCATTGTGTAATTAATAGCTCCTGGTCAATATATGCTTTCACTTTATAAGTGTGTTATGTTTTGTTTTTGTGTTCCACTTATGAAAGAAAGTGATGCGGTTAGAGCAACATAAGGGCAAGTATTTTTGGGGTTGAAATATTCTTTAATAGTTTTAATCCTACAAATGTGGAAGATATCTGTGAGCAGCTGTGTCCTGTTTAGTTCTGCTTTTAAACATTCCAGAAAAGTAAAGTAAAATTAAGTTAGATGGAAGAATTAGTTTAGAGTTTGTATGTTTTTGCAAGGCGTTGTGGTTAAAATGGGAAAACAAAGTGTGGTAAAGATGCTGTATTCAGAATATGTGACAATCAAAGCGATCTGAACAAATTAAATCCAGGAAAGTAACTACAAGGTGTATTATGACACATACAGTTTGAATAATATTTTTTCTGCACTCTTTTGTAGACAGTCTGTAGGGGGCAGTGCAGACAAATCCACCAGAAAGCATCTCCTACACTTTCCTCATCCATCTCCTCAAGCCATTCCTATCAATGCATTCCTATCAAACATGTCATCCATGCTCATGCAAATGGTCACGCTAGAGGCTTTTTCGTAAATTAAACAATATAAACAGTCTGTGGAAGCAGAAAATAAATGTTTGGAATAAACGTGAGTGCGAAATTGCCTTTAAGCATTCACAGTTACTGTAGCTCCCACCTCAGAATTCCACAGGCTGTTATTAGTTAAACAGCCCCTGTGACTGGGTCCAAATGGCAATGTAGAAAGATGCGTTTTAGTTTTACTAGCCGGGGCTAAATGAGCCATTCTAACAGGTAAACCCTGACCTTTTGATTTGAAACATGTTGAAAAAGTCTTTGTTTTCACAGACCTGATCTGTGCTACACTGAGAGTGAGATGTTGTATTTGACTATATATATGATGTGATTGCCACTACCTGTAGTTCTGTATCAAAGGGGGACACTAAGTAACAAAGCAAACCAGGCAAGCTGTTAAGATTTTTGTTTTACTTCTATTTTCATCCTGCCTGAAGTTTCTGAGATATTGCAGTGCTGGAACAGGTACAGGAATCTTTAGTTCTGCCCTTTTGCCCACATTTCCATATTACATAACAGACTCGGCTCTGAAGGGGAGATGAAAGAAAGCGTTCAGTGGTGTGGTTTGACAGTCAGCCTTGCAACAGCACGAAACTCATCAACCATCAAAATGTTTTTCGTCATGTGCCTGACAGACATCCAAAAACAAAAAAACATCCTGACAAAGTCAAAGTCAAATGCAGTGCAACTAGAGCTGTAAGAATTTGTTTGAGTAACTCTAATAACTTTGTCTTAGAATCTTAAAGTGATAAATGATTTCTATTAATAATTCTTTAGAATCCTCCAATATTTCATTCTTATCAGGGTAGCTGGAACATGAGGAAATAATTTATTATTCATATTAAAATCAGTTATTCAACCAGAAATGAAACAGTTCAGCTAATCTGTGGTGCTTGCTAATAGGTGATAGATAGCTTGCTAATAGATTAGTGATTTAAAAAAAAAACTAAACCTGAGTATTACATTTTGGCACGTATTTTATTTCAGTCGGAAATGATGAGAAGAGCTGCGTTATTACTTTTCTAAGTGGTTTGACTATTTTTTTTATTTTGAATTTCTGATGAATAAATTCAGTAAAACAAGAATTCCAAGCTATATCTAGAGACCAAAATATCATAGAGACATGGGGTGGGCTCTTTTGACTCAAGCCAGCAAGCAACCACCCAGAGGACCCTGATAACCACATGGTAATGTGGCCTTAGAAATGACCTAGCAGTATTCCAGAAACCACTCAAAACACCTTAGCAACCACAAAATGATGCCCTGCTAATTATGCAAGAAAATATGAAAATCTATATTGCTGTTATTTTTCCAGATAAGTTGGTAAACTGTTGGTGTTTGTGCTAGCTGTTGATAAACTGAGCACATGCAAAGATTAACAAGATGCTGCAGTTCAGTTACTCTGACTGGTGGAAAAGACAAAGCTCAAATTGGGCGTTCTGGTGAATGAGGTTCTGGTGAATGAGGTCCTGCCTACTGGTAGAAAGAGCCAAATGGTCAATCACCTCGAAAAATTAATTGATGCGATCTCCTGCATCTAACCATTGTGGCCGAACTGTTGCTTATTAACAGAGCTAATTAGTTATGTAACATATTGAGAAATGTTAGGTAGATTTTACTTAATCACTGTTAAATTTATGTACTCTTTATTCAAAAATATAAGATAAAATCTACCCTAACAAACTGAGTGCAAATTGTTACCTCTCTTTAATTGAATAGTTTCTATAGAATATTTTTATGATGTAGCTTTTGCATAAAACACAGATATTATAACCGTGATACAAATACGTTAAACACTTGGCAGGATGTGCTTTACATAATACACACCTCATTTGACCTACAGTTTCTGAAACCGCAGACAATTTCTACATGTTGAAAAATAGTAGGAAAGACAGAGCGTTACATCGGGTTTATAAGCCACTGGCTTTTAGTCTGTGATTTCTCTCGTGTTTTCTCTTGTGTGAGACAGAGGTGAGTTCTGTCATCTGGGGGTGTCTTTAATAAGAGAAAACTTACATAAGTAACCCACTGCAACACTCAGACTGCTGAAATAATCTTTTATCTCAAACCATCTGGGAAATACTTAAACAGAAGCAAAAATTAAGCTATTTTGGAATATGGGGGGAAAGCAATGAATTTGATAAACTAGCAGAATGTTTTGTATTCTGACCTGGCCTTGAAATAATGTTGCTAGGCTGTAGAGTTATTTTAGCTGAATGCCAGATTGTTGTCCTACAGTAGTCGTCACTTGAGTCATTGCTTTTAGATTATAGCCATAATGGGTTATTAATATGTATTTTCTTCTCTCTGCAATGCTGTTCAAGGTTGTAGTCAAAGTGGTTGCAGCTCAGTAGTGTTGTTCTCTTGGCCGGTGTAGCTGTGTATTGATCTGTCTGTTTTGCTTTTGATTCCACAGCCTCAACCCCTTAATATTTTAGAGCTCAGCACACACCAGCTCTTGGTTCATTTGAGGTCTTAGGTTGACATTTTCTCCAATAGGACCAGTTTCTTACACCTCATTATCAGTGAATAAGGAAGCCTCAAGCACCCCGCTGTGCCAATGTGCATTATGGGAAAACGTATGAGATTTTCATGCTAAAAGTTGTAACAGCAGGTAAAGGGCGTTTAGTGAACTGACATGTCCGTTTGATTTGAAATTGAATTATATGCTGAAGCCTTTGTGGAAATGTTATGTTTGCAAAATTGTGCGGAGGCGCACTAGCCAGAAATGGCAAATAGCTTGAAATGATTATATGATTATAAATGAGAGAGTATGTGTCTTTCGTCCTTCTTAACAACTCAGTTTAGCAGGTCTGCCACACTAACCAGTAAAGAATGGAGGATGATGTTTCTCTATGATTCGTCTTTATACAACGTCTAGCAAAATAAGAACAGGAGCATCTCGAATACCAATTTTAATTAAGGATATGAATAAAGATGTGATTTATAGAGTAACTTTATTCTGTAAATGTATGTCATTGAATTTTAAATATGTATATTGATGTATTTAATATGTGTATAAATATGTGTATTTATGTAATAATGTTATGTAAACAATAATTTTAAACAAAATGGAAGCTGACATAGTCAGCTAGGGCCATTAACTCAAGAGGGAATCAAGTCACTGCAGTTATTAATATTATTTCACTGAAAGACGCCCCAGATTCTCCAGCAACTATGTAAATGTTCCTGAAGCCTAATTGGTAGAGCATTGTGTTAGCAGCATAAGTGTTGTGAGTTATATCTAGGGAACACAAGTACTGATAACATTGTATACCTGTGTGCACTGTAAGTCACTTTGGATAAAAGCAGCTGCCAAATGCATAAATGTAAATATAAATGAGGTGTATGAGTAATAATCTCTGAAAAATCAGCTAGTAATCCTAGTTAACCTGAATTTAAAGGTGTCGGTCACCTCACAAAAGTGTCACAAAAATGATGACTAGAACATGAGATACCAAACACATAAGGTTTTAACTTGTAAAAACTTGAAAAATGGTTACAAAGGAATGTATAAAAGGCTTAATATTTATTAGCTCATGGTGAGAAAAATAGTCTAAATAACAGGACAAAATTAGGCATATATTAATTTTGGTGTGCTGACTTTGAATAGATATTGTTCTGCCGATTAAAACAAATGTTGTAGAAATGGAGAGAGCATTTGCATAAGATGGCATTCTGTTATTATTAGAAATTTAAATTCCCAGATTTTGCAGAATATACTGTAGGATCATCAGTCAACCAGTCATTAAATCCAGTGGTTGACCAACTGTTTCAACACTGCACTGTCAATGATCACAGAGTGTGACTTAAGCACACAATTCCCCTGTTATAAGACAAATTTATGCAGAAACGCAGGTAAATCCTTCCAAACTCCTGTTACTATACTGTGCAAAAAAGCAAGATATTTTTTCAAACATTAAACTGGATTACATTTCCTGTATGCAACAGACAAATGCAATCTCTTCTCAGTGCTAATGTTGTTTCCTGCCAACACTGATTACTCGTTCTTATTGAGGTAAAGACCTCCTGCCTTGGGTCACACCTTCATTTGCTCTTTTAGAATAGCAGTCAGGAGCAAAACCCTTTATATCTGTCTCTTTCCACCACTCTCTCTTTTTCTCTGTAACTCTCTTCTTCTGCCTGCCTCACATTCTCCTCCCCCATCACTTTCTTGCTGTGGCAGACACAGGGCAATGGCGGAATACTAATAGATTCGTCCTGAGTCACTGAAGTAAATCCATATTTCCTGTAACAATCATCTGTTCTCTTAGTAATTCTCAACTAAAACTTCTTCAAGACTGGTATCTATATCTTAGATTGCTTGGAAAAATTTGTTACCACGCTGGTTATTACAGATGAATCATTATTCAAATGTAGCATTAAAACCGTGACCTATTTGCATAATAATAGAATATTATTTAGAGTGAAAGTGATTAAAGGTGCACTTAGTAATTTTGTCCTCATTAAAAGTTTCACACATAAAAAATTAAATAGTACTTTGAAAATATGTTTAAAATAGTAAACTCTCATGAGATGAAAATTTCAGTCATATAAGCATCCTAATCAACGCTACAAATGCTACAGCCACACTACAAAGTACCAGTATAAGTCCAAGACCATTACAAAGAGGACTGCAGCAAAAATAAAGGGTACTTTGTTTTTTGGATTTTTCTGGTTGTTCTGATAAATGGTCTGTAAGAACATCCACTCAGTGTTACCTGGTTGTTTGATTCAGTTGATTTAGTGGTAGCACATTAAGAACCTTTGAAACTCTCTAACCTTTCAAACATTCATTACTGTTCACAGCGGCAGCCGGGCGATCCTGGCCTCTCTCACTCCTGCTGTGCTTTCAATATTAATTAAACTCAATATGGCACTGTCACGGGTCCAACTAATATATCTTACCCAGAGTATTGTAGACTTTGCTGCACAAACAGAGATATTATTCTCAATTTAGTTTTGCCTGAAGCTCATTTCTGCTCATAGATGAAATGCAACTCCTAATCTTGGCCTATAGATCAGCAAGGCTACTCACCACCAGCATATGTTGTGTTTTGTATCTTGGTCTGGTCTTAAAACTTGATCGTTTCAACAGCTAGACAAGCGCCAGCATAATCCAACTTGGAGTTTTTTTTTAGTAATTATACTGCCGCAAAGCAGTATATATAATAATCCATCAGATACACTGATAAAAATTATTTTTGCTGCATTCTTGCTAAATTTACATCGTTACATTGAGCAAATGAAATGCTTTTGAAATGTTTTATTAAAGCTTCATTTTATCGCAGCCAGTCAATTCAAATTTGTTAATAGAACTTAGTCTATTTAATAAAAGCCATATAAAATCGATTTAATATGTAGTGTGCTTGAAACTGTGCAGAGGATTTCAGTCTACAAGCATGATTTGCATGGGACGGGATGTGGAGAGTAAATATTATTTACAATTACCGAGCATGAAGCAACAGGTTTCTCTTTCTTGCACTTCCCACCAGTTGTTATAGTGAGGAAACCCAGGAGACTTAAAGGTGGGATTTAAATGCAGTTTATTATTAAAACCAAAGAAACAAGGAGCAAGCGGGAACCAAGGCACAAACTCACCAAAACCAACAATACCAGACAATAAACAAGGCAAATAAAAAGTTAATACATAAATTAATGAGGGGCTAGATGAGGGATAGGTGCTAACAGTCATAGCGAGGAAACAGGCACAGGAACAATGTTGCTTTCAAGTCCTTCTGGGAATTTCATATTTACAAGTTGGGTATATATATATATATATACCTTCTACTTCTTTTAATAACTTGGTGCATATACGAAACATGAAGGTCAAGTCAGGACAAAATTTTAAGTTTCCCACTCAATTACAAATACAATATTTCTAACATAACCTAAACACTACAAGACAGGGAAGAGGAACTGCAAACTATAAGTGACTGTACTAGAGTTTTAGCATTATCATCATGCACTAGTGTTTTGGCATTAACCTCTTATTCTGAATAACCTGCTTTTAAAGCTCAGTTTAAATAATTCTGGGATAGCTTTTTTGCTTTTTTAAATGCTTTTTTTACTTTGTCATCTGTATAGTGTTTGGCCTATGTTGGAGTCAGTTTTGCTCACCTGTGAGAAACCAAACAGTAGTTCTGCTACTTCCTACTCATATAGCCACAGAACCTCACCAAGTTGTAGGTGTGTTGTTTGTTCTAATAGAACACTATTTTCAGCCCAAACGAGTCAAATTTATTTCCTATCATACCTCTGAGGCTAGACTAAATAAATGTGAAAATAAATTTTGTTATAGCACTTTCAAAAACTGTTATTGGTGGTCTAATGTGGTAAACCGTGTCTTATCAGCTTAATAGAATTACATTATTACACTTTTAAGCTGCCGGCTACCAGATTTGCTAGGCTTGGTTTCATAATGTCTTTTAAGATTAGCAATAGTGTCAGTGTTTACTTAAAATGTGACCAAAACTTTGGAATTTTGGCCTTTTTCTATCACCCTCTCTTTTACTTTTTTGTTTGTATCTGCTTTCTTTCATGTATACATTCATGCACCTTTAGGGTAGTGATTCTTTTCTAAGTAAACAAAAGGGAAATGTACAAACAATAGACAGACTTAATAAGAATA
Organism: Botia almorhae; assembly: GCA_036877575.1. Classification (NCBI taxonomy): domain Eukaryota; kingdom Metazoa; phylum Chordata; class Actinopteri; order Cypriniformes; family Botiidae; genus Botia; species Botia almorhae. The sequence continues at coordinate 12,603 of JAZGTJ010008815.1, read as the reverse complement.
TCAGTTTTAGACTTTCTAGCTTTGTAACAACCGCCTAGCAATGCTCCAACAACCACATAGAACACCCTAGCACCCTAGAGGTATATCCCTTCAACTTTCAAATCTCTTTTCAAACTACTCAAGTATTGGGTACACATTAAGGCACAAATATAAAGCATACAATATATAACCTATGCATTTTAAATTGACCTCAAATCAGATGCAGAGATTTGGTAGGCTAACCTTTTATGAAAGTTTATCTTGATAAACATTCCTTGTGTAGTTGTAAAACTAATGTAATGTGATTTTATTAGCCAGAATACACTGACTACACATTAGTTTATAGTAGTGTTCTACTTTTATAGAAAATTTCCATAATATTTGTTTTAAAACACTCTTATAAATATTGCTTACTGCTTATTTTATTCAAATTGTTTAGACATTTAATTAATGTGGGGTTAGGAATTATCTTAATAATGGGTTTTGTAAAATTAAGCTTTTTAACTGCATTGTCATTTGCTGTGTTAACAAAGACCAGGAAACAGTTCAAAATGAGACTGCAGTTAATGTATTAGCAAAACCCGGAGCATAAATGAATACATGTTCCTCTTTTCTGAGCCTAAAGACAGGCACAGGTCACAACCAGGAAATTACGCAAGTAAGCCAGGCAAATAAGTCTAAAACTGAACGCAAACATGGGTAAACCAGGTCAAACAGCAAGGGTCAAAATACAGACTAATCCAATAGAAGTAAACACTCATAAATGCATCTGGAAACCAGTAACAAAACTTTACAAAATCTAAATACCAAACCAGGTCTATTTATACAACAGCTAAAAAGCTGATGAAAAGAGTATAAGACTACCACTGCCAAAGTTTAAAGTCTTGGTCTACTTTCGTACAACTTTTGAACAAGCCTCATACATTATTAAAATAAAGTGTAATTTGGGCATCACCACTGTCATCAAATTAAATTGCAGAGATAACAACTGCTTCCAAACAGGTTTCTTGTAAGTGTCTCCGCCAGCAGTCCCATCCCACACTCATTGTGATGGCCTTTATAGGACATGATAGTGGAAAAATAAAACAGAATGTATCACGTTGTTTTACCAACACATTTATGGCTTCATAATGCTCAGCGCCTCTCTTTCCAACTTTAAATAAGGATGTAATTTCTGATATTTCTGAATTTTCACAGAACAAATAGAAAACAAAATGTGTTTTGCGACTGTAATTGTGGTAATGTATGACAATATGCTTCTTGTCTTAGTCTAATAAACCTCTCAGTATTTTTGCTGTTTCTTTTGCAAAACGTGACTAATTTCTTTTGCCATGCATTCAACTGTATGACACTATACTTATAACTATATGAAACTATACTTCACATCTTGCTAGCAAGGTGCTGTTCTTAAAACATTTTATGTCTGCTTTGTGGCAGTATAGGGGTGCCCTTGAGCAAGGTACTTTACTCCATGGGCGCAGTAGTGTGCTGCCCACTGCTCTGGGTTTGTCTGTGTTTACAACTTGCAGTTTGTGTTCACGCCTCATCAGTGATGGGTTAAATGCAGAGGTCACTTTTCTGATATGGGTTGCCATATCTTAAGAGATGTCACTTTCACTTTCAAAATAAATCAACATTTATTCCATCAAAATCTGATTAAAATTTAAAAAATATATTTTTATAAATGCATGTCACATTTTTCAAGGATGATTTAAGATGTGACATGATTGTAACGTCATACATTCAGTTGTTTACAGTCAGAATGAGCATTCATTATGTACTGATTCATGAATGAATAAACAAATCAGTAGCTGTAGACAGCATATGTATGAATATGTAAATAGTACATTGATGCCTCTGATGAATAAATTGTACTTTATGATGCACTGTTTCACACTACATTTTTATTCTTTTTTTAATGATGGCTAATGTTGCATTGACAGTCATTACTCTGATAACCAATATACTGGATATTGACTTAACATTTTCTGAACGAATAGATAATTTTGGATCACTTAAACCATATATTTGATAAATTTAGTATTGGGTACAGTTTGAACAAAGCGTTAGTGCATCTTTAATGTTGAGAGTGTTTGTTTCTTATTCCAGCCTAATGTCCAATCCCAAGGCAGTTTTTGCCTTTAGCTCTAATGGTTTCTGAGAAATCGTTTTAAAGGTGGAGTGCTTTGTAAATGAATTAACCAAACAGTGTTGACAATGCTGGAACAGCATTCTGTTGCACTGATGAGCACTTAAGGAGTAACAAAAATCCTGGAAAATATGCTTAAAAATATGTGTGCTATTCTAATTGTGCTATTTTCATCGATGAATGACTCCTGGTTTCGTGAAAGAGCTTATGGATGTTGTTCTTATCCCTTCTTTTTCAGTTTGTTTATTTCCCAGTATGTATGTATCTACTTTTTAATGATAAATCAAAGTAAACGAGTGACACCTTGTTATTCTACCTCAGCTGGATACACTGACTGTTTACATGCACATCATTTTCTGATTAAGACCTGCATTCTGTTTTAATCTTCATTCTGAGAAAAGACATCTATGTGCACTACTGGTTAGAACCTTTGATCTGAAGGCATATGCTTTGAATTAGTTTTGTAGACAAAAATATAATTGTGTCAGTCCTGTCATTCCCCTGTGTGCCTTGGTTTTTTTGTCATCACCTTGTGTTTTGTGTCAGAGCATCATGTTTGGATTGTTTCTCTTTGTGATCATGTCGGGTTTTAGTCTTGGTGTCTGGATCCAGACTCATGCTCTGTGACTTGTGCCTTGTTTAGGTGTGAGTACATGGCCTTTAATCTTCTCTTTGTGCAGTGTGCTCTCTCACCGGTCTTGTATGTAGGAGCATGGAGTCTGGATTCCACCACTTCTGGTTTGACATTGTGTGCCTTGTATAGTTCTAAAATGTTCTAAAATATAATAATTATAATCGTTTGTTCTTATTATTAATTTATATAATTTTATATTATTAAATTTTACCAGAAAACTGAAGGAAGACCTTTAGTACCTTTTTTAATTTGCAGCAGCTTAATTATATGCTCCTCTTTTTAAATCTGGCATAGTTTTATCATCACCTGTTCTGACAACAACACTTTTTAAACAAGGGAACTGTATGTAACTAAATCTAATCCTTATGTGGCTTAATAATTGCACAAGGTCTTATTGTATTACAATTTTATTTCGATTAATTATTAAGGCCTAGTGAAAACATTATCAAATTGAACTGTCAGGGAGCTTGAAAACCTGTTTAATGAATGTACCTTTTCTACAGAGAATGATTCATTATCTTCACTTACAGTTGTGAGGTGTGTGACATGTTTGGCTGCTTCAGAGACAGCAAGACTTTCTGTCCTTAAACGTTCTTAAGCAGATAGAGAACATCCCCCAACTAGGCGGAGACAGTAGGTCTAACTCACTGATTTTCATTAGTCATTTTTATAAACATCAGGATGTCAGTTTTTAAAGAGAGACTGTGACAGAGGCAGTCACTTAGTTTGTATGCTAATGCTGCTCCTTGTATATAAGCACATATTCAAACAAACAGGAAACACTTTAGGCAGGTCCATGTTAATGACAATGTTATTAGGTATAATAAAATCCTTAATTTCTCTTTGCTGTGCTTATGCTATCACAGGCATTATACCTCCAATTTATCCAATTTAAACAGGCTCTGGATATTTTGAGTTTTTTATTTATTTATTTATTTTTCCTGCACTGTTTTGCCTGGTTCTGAATTAGATTACATGAGAAAAAGCAATAAGCCTGCTTAGTGCATTACACGTAATGGATTTTGGTATGTCTTTTCCTCTCCAAAGCCATTGTCATGCTTGGGTTATTTTGTGTGTGCATGGAATTATGCCAGGTCTCTTTAAATGCACGCTTAGTGCAATTTGTCAACAGGAATTTGAAGTGTGTCTCAAAACATACATATCCCAAAGCTGTAGATATATGTTTAGCTCTGAGAGGATTGCATTTTACACCCATTGACCAAATAAATAAAGGGCCCTTTAAACCGGGTCCAAAATGTTTATTGATCTGATCGTTCGAATCAAGGAAGTAATTTAAACACGTGACAACAATGAATTTTGGACAACACTTTTTTGTAGTGTATTGGGCAACAGTGAAGGCGCACCTAATTTCCTGTCAGTCAACCACTAAAAAGGGTTTAAATCTTGTTGGTTACGTGCAATCTGATCAAAATATTTGTAAAATGCTTGAAACTTCTACCAAATCCAAAAGTTTAATTTGCTAAGAGTATTCTTTCTTTTCCTCTTTACAGGCAATCATTTAGCCCCCTTTGTGTGCCACCACCATGTTTAAAAACAGCTTGAAGATGCTGCTGACGGGGGGCAAGACCAACAGGAAGAGTCGTAATAGCAGCGGTCAGTTTTACCTTTTGTATTTAACCACTCTGTGACAAATATATCCACTGTGATATGACCTAAACAGGACTTAGCTTCATGCATTTTTGTTTATACCAATATAAAAGAAAAATCACAGAGAGATATCTTTAATAACACAATTATTTCTCCTAAACAACATGATTAAATGGAGAGCTCTTTTTAATGTATTTTTACGGTTGTCTCATTTATTTTTATATTTCATAAGCTATTTTAGGAGAAACATCTTGGAAACAGTTGATACTTAAATGTAACAAAACTGAGATCTTTATCAGATCTCCTGAGTTTCCTGAAAAAAAGGGCAACCTCTATGAAATGATATTTTCCTCTGGGTGTGTCTACACTATATTTCTATCCATAAAGAGGATAGCATATGTAACAAAGCATGCAGTGTTGTTAAAGCTAAAACATTTAGCTTTTTGACATTTCTTTTTAGCCCATGAGTCCACATGTTTCTAACTAAAAGAAGACATGATATTCAAAAAAGTATGCAGTGTTGTTAAAGATACAATGAACATGGCTTTCTCTTAGTCTTTGTTATAGAGGGTGGTACTAGAATCAAGCAAAAATAATCAGTCTAAAGCATAGACTACCCATGATGCCTCATTGCTAGAACTGTTTTCTCTTTGTTATTGAAAGACAGAGGTGGGTTTCACCTCATATAGTGGGTTTCCATATGTATGATGTAACTGATAAGTCTGTAGAAAGCACTGCCTGGGCATGAGGCATGTAGTCTCAGCCTCAGATGGCACACCCACGTATCACCCACAGTCTGTTCACTGCCTGATACAGTTTGCACACAAAACTGGGGAGCACTTGTTAAATTTTCGGATCAGATTGTACCACAGCAATGCAACATTCAGGAGTCAGAATGTACAAACAAAATGTGGTATATTATGAGCGCCTGTTAGTATAAAGAAATCATTGGTCTTGCCAAAGTTTCCATGTTTGTGGCTTCAAATCTTTGGAAGATGTAAGTTTGAAAGATGTAACCAGATATTTATGAGCAGAAGTGTGTAGTCCATTTTGTTATGTAATCAGTAAAATAATCAGTACATATCACTTTAGGATGAACAGAAATAATGATTACAAAGTCATTCATTTCTTGCAAATTTTTATCTTCAATGTTTTCTGCACAACAATTTTCTGCACTGGACTATTTTAGAAAGTGACATTTGTCAGGTATGGTAACCCATACCCGAAATGTGATCTCGGCATTTAACCCATCACTGGTAAGAAGTGATCACAAACTGTAAGTCATGAACACACACACACCCAGATATGTTGGCCAAGTCTTGGTTCTTCTCAACCAGAATAAGGTGGATATGAAGGTAATTGTTAAACTTTATACTGCAAGTCAAAATTTCTGCGTAATGTTGACGTATGGAACATGACTATAGGGGAAGAGTAAAATAAAATACAGATGGAAGAATTTAATTAAAAGCAGAATTCTTTTAAGCTTTGGAGCTATTGGAAGTGTTTCCTAAACCTACTTTATATTAGCGACAAATGTAACAAAATTGCCTCAGAGAGTGAATACAGATATCTGATAGTTACAAATCACTAAAGTGTCTGCAGAGGCAGTAAAGCCGTAACTAGGCAGGTCCAGAATATAATACTATAAATACACATATCAGAATTACATTACAGCTGCATTCCTGTATTTACTGTTGGTAGGATGATTAACCCGTGACCTCTTGTTAATTTAGCTAGTTAAAAATTCTGCTGGGGACAACTGTTATGTTCTTATGTGTATTTCTATGGACTCTTTCTTGATTTAATTGTTCAACTTTTTTAGTCTTTAAAAGACCCTTCTCCATTTCATTGATTCCTGTTTACCATCACTTGAGTCTTGTTTAGTTCCCCTAGTATACTCCTTATTTTGGTCAGTTCCCTTGTGAATTATTATCTCTGGTTAGGTTAGGTGTGTGTTTAAGCTCTTTGCGAAATTTTCAGTGTTTTGGTTTTTAGTTAAGTAATTTGATTTGTTGTTTAACTTTGTGTTTTGGAAGACGGATTACGGAAAAAAGGATTACAATATGGATGCTTACCTGCAGAACAACTGCAGAACGCCGGAAGATTATGTATCATGAGGTGTGTTGGGGTCTCTGAAACAGCTTTTTTTTGTGTGGGCTGGACGATATGCTGTTGCAGATGTTGCTGTGGAGGGAGGATCAACTTTCCTTTATCGAATACATTGATTAAGCCTTGTGGGTGTATGGATGTCACTGTGAGAGTTGTTAAGGATGACGACACTAGCTCCTGGGATTACCTTCTCCAGTAACCATCCCCTTGCCCACTCAGGATAAGATCTTAGATTTGAGTGCCCTGAAATGACAAAAAGATCTCCCTTGGGCACAGCCATGGCCATCGAAACAGAGCCATCGAACCAGAGCCTGAGCCAGCACCTGCTATGACCATAAGCATGAGCTACCTTCAGCTACAGAAACAGAGCCAGCCACTGAGTCCATTACAGAGCCAACCATCATTCCCGTCCTGGAGCCAGGGTCAGCTTCCACTCTTCTCCTTAGTGTATACCAGGTAATCTTCTCGATGTTCAAGTCCCAGCTGTATTCTGCCAACCCTATTGTACCTTGGCTCCCTGCTGGTCCTACCCAACTTTTTGACACCTTTGTTTCCCTTGATCCTGTCCAATTTCTTTAGCTCCTTCATTCCTGTGGTCCCGCACCAACTCCTTGGCTCCTTCATCCCTGTTGGTCCCACCCAGCTCCTCTGCTGATTTCTTGCAGAACTTTGGTTCCACGCTGGAGGCTCACACCCTCCAGCTCTTTAGTTCCACCTTGGCCTCTCTCACCACCAGCTCAAGGCCCATGGCTCTATCTTACCCCGTCAGCCCTTATGGATCTGCCTTGGCTCTGTGCTCCCTTAGCTCTGCTGTGATGGCAAGAGCAGCACATATTATATACAAAGTTTTGACCCATTCTGTAAATGATTTCTCCAAGTGTTGAGAGTTACATGTAGAGTTTTCATGCGCTATACATTTTGTGTATTATTTTCTTTCTCTTTACTTTTGCTTCCCTTACCAGCAGAACAATACATTATGTATTTCACGGTGTCTCTCTGATTGTTTAGTGTGTTTGACCAATATAATCCTGATGTTTAGCTGTAAAAATGGCCATGACACTAAACACTAAACACGGGGGCAGTTGTGGCCTACTAGTTAGTGAGTTGGACTTGTAATCAGAAGGTTGCTGGTTCAATTCCAGCACTGGGGGGTTGTAACTGAAGTGCCCTTGAGCAAGGCACCTAACCCCCAGTTGCTCCCAGGGCGCAGTAATGTGCTGCCCACTGCTCCGGGTGTGTGCGTGTTCATGACTTGCAGTGTGTGTTCACTCCTCACCACTGATGGGTTAAATGCAGTGGTCACATTTCGGGTATGGGTTACCATATCTGACAAATAGGTCACTTTCACTTCACTAATTTCCATTCATCGTTAATCTCTTTGCAGGTACTTTCCCTTTGTATCACCTTCTTGAAAGAATAGAACACCCAGAAGTATATTGTCATCAATAATTTATCCTCATGTCTTTCAAAAAAACATGTAACTTTCTTTTATTGGCCTCAGCCAGACTACCTGATGTATGAGTCCATCTGTGTATTTCATAGAACGGGTGAGAAATCTAATTGGGTGTGATATAGTTTTGGCAACTGCATGGTGAGAAGCATTGACTCTTTCAGGTAGAAATGACATGGCTGTTGCCTTAAATGTGTTGATGCATGGATAGATTGAATCTCCTCCTGGTATTTATCTTGCAGTGATGGAATGAATGTTAGCAGTGGTGGCTGGTAATTTTCTGATCAAAAATTGATCATTAACCCTAGCAAAACAGTATTCTATTTGAATTTATTACAACTTTTGTGATAATTACACTTTTGTACGAAGATATTATATAAAGACTTGATACATGACAACACCTTACAGTCTTTCCAATGACAAACACTTGTAAAAGTAGGGAATTATTAGAACAAATCACACAGTGCCTTCTATAGAATATGGCCAATACAACGCAGTAATGTATACAGTAAATGTATAAATTGAGTGCCCTGTTCAGTTTAACATTTCTACTCACCTATTTGTAGATTAGCTCTATCCTCTGCTCCTTCATAGGCACAAATTTATAAACGTCCTGTCTTTCAAACTTCCACAAGAGATTTGATCTTCAGTTGTTGTGTTTCATAGTTATTATTCTTATTAACAATAGGATGTAATAATTGAAACTAATAACAATAGGATGTAATAATCGACACTTTCATTTTGGCTCAAGTAATCAAAGGCAGTCTTGCTTCAATACGATAATGAAAGCTCATTGGTTTTAGAGATGACAAATCAGTGCTTTTGGATATTTAAGCAGTAGGAAGCCCTTTCCTTCCTTTGGCCTTTTACAGAGGCACTTTTGCCAGAAGCCAGTGACTTTGCATTATTTGAATATCCATTGTAATTGGTCAGTTTAGTAATGAGAGGTGCTTAGCCTTCGCTTAGCCTTTTCTGGCCCTGTGTGTAATGCAATCAAAGATTTATCACCCTAATTTTTTTGCTATTTTCTTGGAAGTTCACAAATAGCATGTATGCATGTTCTCTCTGGGTTGGTGGAACTCTCTGATATTTATCATAGCACAATTATGTAATATTTATAATAATAACCTATCCTGTCAAACATCCGTTACACTAAAACAGGGGTTTAAAAAGAAAATAGAGCCATCCAAAAATTTTAAAAACAGACGTCCTTGCAGAACCAAGGTTGTTGTGTTATTGTCAAAGTGCAACAATTGAGATGCCAGCCTCTTACATTTCTGCCGCTGCTTCATTGAACATAGTTCAGCGCCATGGCTACACATTGCCATATTGTAAGACAACATTTGTCATCCTTTTGCTTTTGGCATAGACCTACCAATGCAACGTCATTCCCATAGAAACCAATGCAGATATTCCGGAAAATGAAAGAGCGACATGGGACACACTAATCAGATCTGAACATCTGCTATACACAGTGTGGAGAATCATTTAATCTATTGTTTAGATCAGATTCCAGTCAGATAGGCAAATAATCAGATTTGGACTGACAGCGTGAACTTAATGATACAGTCATGTAATAAAATACCCTTCCCTTGATAAAATCCAGCTACAAGTATTCACAGAAGACCTGGCATGATAATACCAGGTGTAAACAGGTCCTACTCTGTAATTTCTGGTCTTATTCATGTTTCACACAAAACTAATTACTGTATAGGTTTAGACTTGTTCTGGCACTGTTATGTTGAATTGATGCTTTCTTTCACACAAGCGCTTTTGTGTTCTTTATTCCATTACATTATTTTCAACCCACTCATGTCTCTTGCTGAGGAATTGACAACAAAAGTAAGGTAAGAGATAAAGGAAGACAGAGCGAGAGATCATAAAGGCTAATGAGCATCTGCACAGTTTATCAGTCTTCCATCCTGTTAGTTGTCTGTTGGTTGAAATGTATGTCATATACTCTGCTTTCTTTTTCTCCCATCATTCGCTGTTAATCTACATTTCTTATAGCTGCTTTCTGTACCTTTTCTTTATCTTCAACCTCAACCCACATCCCTCTCTATCACAATCACCCTTCTGTGTTTGGTCCTCCTACACAGCAGGTTTATGGAGAGGTGTGTGTGTTTTCTCAGTATAAGAAAAACGCTGATTAAATGTTGATGGTTTCAGAAATGTTTGTCCGCTTAGCTTGTATTACAATGCTTTGTTTCTGTATGTGTTTATTTTCAGTTGCATTGAAAGTGCATTTTAAACCCACATATAGAAACAGGTAGAAATTGTGAAGATAAAGATAAAGAGTTGTATAAGGGTTGTAGCTAAACTCTGCAGGGCACTGGCCCTACAGGAACAAGGTTCCCGATCTCTGTGTTATACATTACCAACATTCACATTTAGCATACAGTACATGCACATTTCAAATGTACAGTCCCACTTTTCTAGAAATATGTACTAAAAATATTGATGACTCATTTTGTACTTACTTATGTTGCCCACTAAAATGCTGTCTAGAAATAGAACATCCCTCTTCAGTTATAACACCTACTTCTGACTAGCAATAGGAATCAAGTAGGAAATCATGTTTATGGCTGTAACATGAACTTAAGGCTAATGGCTATTTAAAATGAGCTCTTAGATATGGTGCCTTTAACAATCTGAAATGGTACTCTTGTTTTGCGTCTTGCAGCTTTCTGTAATAAACCCCACTAGGGGTCGTTCTTAAAATTCATCCTATTGTAATGTGCTTGCATTAATTGATTGATTGGATTAATGGGTGTATAAGATTGTCAAAGCAGTATTTAATTTAAAACCCTTTCAGCAGGGAATGAAAGGCTCTTTCTCTAAGCTGCGCTTTGACATACTGTATTACAGTACTGGACATTTGTCAGCTGCCTATTTGGATGCGCTTAACTCAGTGTCTGCCAAGAAATATATCACATTCAGTCTCTCAGGCCCAGGAATGTGTGAGTGTGTGTTTGTTTTTTTCTGATTGGACTGACACTTCATTTCAGCGCTGTGCGCCTGCTGATTGCTCAGCACAATCTCTGACGCACACACTCACACGGACATGCGTCATCATGAGGAACCCACAGAGTTTATGGTTTTCTGACACAGACACACAATTTAGGCATCGCCAACAGCCCAATAATATTACAATTATTGATGCAGAGGGCATATTTCTTAATTATATTCTTGATCCACTAGTTTATCTTTATAAATGACTTGTTATATTTATCTGCCTGCCTTTTTCAGTATTCAATATTTATCTGCCTGCCTTTTTTGATACAGATTGACACAGATCTTGTTAATCTATAGAGAATCAGACATGTTTTTATACATGTTTGTATAAAAGGGAGAGAATACTGCAGTGTGTTTTAATTTGTCAAACAGCATGTAGCGTTTGACAGATTTCAAACCCGCTGTACAAAAATTAAAATAAGGCAGCGGCATGCAGCTTTAAAATATGTCTTAATCAAGAAAACAAGTAATTCAGGACAAACGAATCGGTAATAAGAATGAAGAAGCAAATTACAAGCAAGAAGTAAGCAGTGCTTCAGGTCTAATGGCAGCAAATATTTATTCTGAAATTGAAGGAAAGATATACAGAAATAATCAAATGCTATAATCAAAGGTTTTTTGCAAAATCTTTGCTGCATGATTATTAAATATAACACAGTAATACTGATTCAATACTGCCTGAGTTTGGCTATAAATAAAATAGACTGCATAATTTTACCCCCCATGTAAAATGCCTGCTGAGGTGTAGATGTTCAATTCTAGAGAGCTTATTAAAGCTTATTAAAGTTATCCATCCAAGAGCACTAAGTGGCTTTCTCTTTTCATGTAAATATTGTTGTTTGATGAACATTAATAACATAATAGACAGTGGCAGGTCAATTAGGCTGCATTTACAATGCAAAGCGATTTATCAGTGGCCATTTATAATATTCAAGCAAGTCTGAAATTAACTTCTTGCTACACCTGCCAATAGTAGATTATTTAGTGCTTATACCCAGTATTCAAGGTTTATTGCAAAAACTCTCTTTTAGCCTTAGAATTCTATATATGATGCAGCAATTTAATCTTTATATATAGGGCTATATATATTGGTATTCACTTTGCAGATAGAAAGGATCCCACTCTTACCTCATTGTGAAGGTAACACCATGTAAACCATGACAGTACTGTCTCACTACTGCCATACAGGCTCAAAAAAGAATGGACAGACATATTTCTCATGGGTAATATTTCGCATATTCCTGTCTCTCTTTCTCCCTCTCTCTCTCTGTCTCTCTCTCTCTACACACACACACACACACACACATACTGAACATACCAAAGAAATAGACACCTCTCAATGCGTGTCTGAATTTTTACCTTTCTTAGCTGAAATAACCTGAGAATAATATGAAAATATTTATAGTGTAAACAAAACAGCATACTAGAGCAAAATAAACCATGAGGAAACAATTGCAACTGTAAATATTAACTGTCTTGTTTACATTTACATTTAGTCATTTAGCTGACGCTTTTATCCAAAGCGACTTACAAATGAGGAAAGGTAATAACTTCGATTACAATAAGAGACAACATTGAATAAGTGCTATACACATGGCTCAGGTTTTTCAACACAGTATAAGAAAGTGTTTTTTTTTTTTTTTCACGTAGAAGTGGGGG
>JAZGTJ010008814.1:0-20396 GCA_036877575.1 Botia almorhae | reverse complement strand
ATAAAACTTTAAGTCCAGGGGCTGCACTCTCCGGTACACAACAGAGCCCAAATTAATCTCTGTCATTACTAATGCAATCGCAGCCTCTTTGTTTAATAAACAGTTTGTCAGTGATTTATTGTAGGGTGACTGTAATTTGATTGCCACAGGAACAGGGCGGATATGCATATGGCAGCCGGTTCAGATAAACAGAATTATTAGTGGATGTTAGCACGAAGCAGAGATCACAGTCACACCAAACCGCAAGCACAGAGGAGAGACAGGGGCGGGAAGGGGTGCAATTACCCCCAAATTACATAATCAGCCCCTGACGGATGATTTTTCTCGCGCGTTACAGCCCCCGCAAAATGCATCCACACAAACGTAATAATGTCAAAGAAATGGAGGAATGCCTAATGACTTTTGCTGCGCTTGTGTTGCTTTTCTCTCTCTCTCTGTCTCTTTCTCTCCTCTCAGGTTGATTTAAGTGCTGAGGCAGTAAGGTCTCTGTCTGGACTTAATATAGTGAGGAATGATGATGACTTTTGAGCGTGCTTCTGAGAGGAAATGGACAATTAGGTTCTCTGTTTAATTTACTTTTGCCAAACTTTAAGAGCATGGAGGGAACCCACGAGTACCTGTCTTGTTTCTCCACTGGGGATTTGAGACAGGTGTAATCAGGTGTTCAGCTGGCATGAACAATGGAAATGGTGTTTCTGACACCTTCACTTAAAAACAAAATTTTAAAAACTGTTTGTCATTCCATTCCGTTTTGCATGCATACACAGGCCAGTTTTTGCTTGTTGCATTATACAAATTTAGGCTTAATTTTTTGACAGTCTGTGGTGAAACTACGACAGAGGTTAAAAAAAGATTTTGAGTCATATAGTTTTATATATAGATATGTAGTACAACAATAAAATATCTTGATGCAGGCCAATCAAGTTCCTCAGCACCAGACCAGAAAATAATGTCATGATGGAGCAGGACTGCTCAGAAGAAAATGTTCATTTTCAGAGGTTGTTCTTTTAAGGCTCTGGAGATTTAATGGAGATCTCAGTTGTGTTTTAAAGTTGAGTATCAACTTTGTCTCAGATGTTTCTTTTAAAATTTGTTTGAAAAATAAAAATAGAAAAATAATAGACAATTGTTAAAATACATTAAAGAGTAATGGAGCTGAAAAATGAATGTAGATTGTAACTGAAATGGTTTTGGGTAAATTTGATGAGTAAAGTTCAAGTTCATACTGAAATCTTAATTAGTTTGACTATCTATTGCAGACTTGGTAAACCTGAGCTCAGTTTGTGACATTGTTAAGTGTGACCCTCCCAAACTGTAGAAGAGCACAACTCACCGTAATGTCTTTGTATGCTGTAGCATTTGATTTGTCTTTACCAGAATTAGGGGGCCTTGCCAAACCTATTCATTAGAATGGATGTTCACATAACTTTAGCTATGTAGTATAGAAAACTGTTGCATGCTGTTTGTTGCATTGCAACAATCGCCCACAAAAAAGCAATGCAACAAACAGGGGCTCATTTCTTATATTGCCTAAGGCACCAGGTTCACCATAGAGTTTTCTCATCATGCCAATATTTTTTACATTAGAATGCACTTCATAAATACACTTTACCAGTCACCAATCTTCAAAGAATTTGAAACTATTGCTTAGTATTTAAAATCAAAGAATATATGTAATGTATAAACATCAGTCTGCCTGATTTTAACACACTTAGGAAAAATAAGGCTCTTCAAATGTAATCTTCCACACAGTTTACAAAAGTATTAAAAGTGTAGGTACACATCACAAACTCAACAACAATGGACAAAAGGAACTTTTGCCCTCACTCTCCACCAATAGATGGCACTGTGTAACAGATGGGGGTCACTCCTCAACCAGCTCAACAGCCAGAGTATGCCCTCAGGTCTCTGAATATCATCTGTATTAAACCAGCAGTATACACAATGACCTCCCACCAGTGCCACCTCAGCTCTGTGTTGATCGACAGACTCAAGTGTCCATTCTGATTGGCTGGCGAAAGTCTAATTTTGTCTTTGCAGGAAGTGCATTGATCTACAGAAATAAACACTGGGTTGTGAATAAATACAACCCCATTTACCGCAATGCATTCTCCAGCTGAAACTGAAAAAGAATAATGAATAAACATTAAGCAAATAGTGTACAAATATAGGCTATACACAACCTAATTTCCATGACTGGAGACATATCACTGATGGCTTATTTGAGATATTGCTGGTTGGAGGTGGAATCCTGGTGTGAACGTTACATTGGTGATTATTGAACTTCTTTATACTCTCCTATGTTAAACACAATCTGCTCACAAATATCCTTCTCTGATTTACGATGCCTTAATGTTTAAAGGAATAGGTCACCCAACAATAAAAAGTTATATTTAACAATAACATTTTCTTGAGCTTTTTTATTGTTTCAGATGACTTGTAGTAAGTTTTATGGTGTTTTTTTTGAGCTGGAGAGATTTGGTTATTATCAACTGTTGTATCAATAGTGCACTGCACTGCAGCAGTTATGCTTTGGGTTCATTCTCCAAATTTTGGCAATATGCTTAAAATATTATGACATGAATACTATTACTATTATACATTTATTCTCATAACATAACTTAATGTAATGCTAATACTTCTCAAAACTTTATTCTCATCGAGTTATGAATTTTTAAAAATCTTACCTTTTTTTTATTGTATTCAGCCACACCTCACAGAAGCTAGATTGTTAAATGTTTGCTTGTATTCCAGTCTCACAGACAAAAAGTAATTATTCCTGTTGATCTTACATTTGTGTATAGCATGTCTTGTGTTGATGATTAGGATTTGACACCTTCCTAAAAACACAATAGCCATGCTCACAACAGCCATGCTCAGTGAAAAAACTCTACCAGTGTAGACTTATAGGTTTGGAGGCGAAAATAGTTTTATCCTGAGCATATTTCTAATACTTATCTGTCACCCGTGCAAACCAGCTACCATGACTGAATCAATATTGGTTAAAGCAATATATGGTTAAAGCTGTTGTAATCTTTGCAGAATCCTATAGAATTCTTGCACGCTAAGCAAAACGTGATCCAATACGGATCAATGACTTGTGGAAATAAAATAGCATGGAAGACGCATACCAAAAATGATGCACAACACCAATTTTTTTAAAAACATTCTCAACAGTAACCATTAGCACCTACATCCTGTCAGAATTAGACAAACCTGCTATTTTGTCCCTTCACAAATGGTAATCAGCACAATTGATGGCGTTCTCAAGAAGGGGAAGATAATGTTAACAGAGTGCTGTTTCTTAAAGCTGAATTGTGGAAAGCATAAGCTCTATTAAACTGATCTTCTACCAATTTCACATTTCATGTATTTGAACCAACCATCAGATGTTTGGGCAATTGGTGTTGTGATTAACTGTGTGAGGGTGGCGCTGGGCCAGTAGCGGCATGTTTTCCCAGTCGAGTGCCACCTTAGAACCCCCTTGGGTGAAGACATTTCCTGTCAAACCACTCATTAAACAAGGAGAATCTACAGCAGTCTCTGCTCCCTCTGGAAAAAGAGACAGCTGTTTGCTTAAGAAAAACAAAGCAACGCTTCAGACGTGCGTGCCAATAATGTTCAAAAAGAAAGCCTGCACTTTGTTCTGTGGTTGCCATGGTTATGAGGCTTTCCTGGCAGCCTATGATGGCAACTTAGTAGTACTGCGCAGCATTACAACCAACCTCCCCCCTTCCAAACCCTCCCCTTTTTTATTCTCTATCTAGAAGAAACGTGCAGTCCAAATGTCAATCCTGCTGAGCTAGACAGACTGAAATCCCTTCTGCCAGCCCACTTAAACAAACTGTACTTGCTGAAAGGCCCTGATTGGATCTCCTGCTGCCATCAATCATCCAATCACATGTAGTGCAATCCCCTCCCCACTGAGCTCGTCTGAAGCCGAGGTTTTGTCCCTTTGTCCCTACCGCGCTCCAGGTTCATGGCGAACAGGTAAACAGCTATCCTGTGGATGCCAGAGCTGAATTTTTCTAAGTCTGTCTCGGTCGGACAGGCTGGCTCATTTTGTTTCTCGCCGTGGCATTCCGATTCCGTCTAGGCAGGGGTTGGGCTTACCTCTGTTTCAGAAGTGGCATACAAACCCGGTGATTAGTCCAGACATTTTCCAGGTCACAAGCGATGGGTAGTAAGAGGATAGAAGTGGAGGATAGAAAGCTTCCCTCCTAAACCTTTGCCCTATTATCTCAGCACGGTCTATAATGAGAACATCCATGCAGTTCATTAGTCTGGTGCACTTACTAATCCAGTAGTGCTGAGAAGGATAATAGCAGCTTTAGTCGCCAGGAGTTGGAAACAAGTTAACTTATTTATCAAGTGCCGCTCGCCCCCTCAAATTATCACTGTAATCTCTAAAACTGTGACATTAGAATTGTACTTGTAAAACACTGTTCACTACCAAATGTGTTTCTGATGAAATTTGCTGATTTACAGTTCTGCCTTCTGCATTCTGAAGAGTCACCCTGGGGAACAGACATGCTTTATCCAGCTTTCCAAACTAATATTACCCAGAACCCCTTGCAGTATGGAAGGGTTTGCTTGATTTCGTTAAAAAGCTATGGCCAATGAATGGCCAAAGCTGCTTTAGTGTTTAGTAAGACTGGGTATGAATGATTAGGGTACTGAACTAAGTTACTTAGTGAACTTAGTTTCTTGGTTACTGGTAGTATGTACATGACAAAAGAGAGTCTGTGATATCAAGATACAATTTGCAGTAATATGACCCAATACTGGCATCCGTAGTAGGACATACTATGCTATATTCAATGCAGTATGCAGTTTTGTCTTATTTACTTCCTATCGCAACATTATCCAGTAAGAACCCAGTACAGAGTTATTGAGAATATTGATCGCCTGTAAAGGCCACTCGCTCTCCACACTACAATGTGTCTTCATGGACGTATCTCTTGAAACCTCATTCAGCGTGACCCAGCTGCTCATTTAACATATTGGTGCTTGTGGGCAGACATTTTGCACTGCCTATCTTTCTCAAGGTAAAGTGCTTGTTTTTCACCACAATGACTGCTTCTCTAGAGGTCTTTGAAATTCTCCTTTGTATCTAAGCAGGCCTGCTTCATTCTGCTCGTCCCTGGTCTTCATCATGAACCTGAACACACGGGCCCTACTTTCCATTATTGGCAGACCATCAGGCTGGATAAGAGCATTGAATGAAAAGAAACTTAAACAAGACGAGAAGGACTCATCTCTATCATCAGCAATCAGCCACTGTGGAAGAGGATGGGCATTATGCTCTTTTCATGAAGGACGACTCGTGCTCTATAGCCATTGATTTACGCCTATGAATTGTGATATTTCATTATGGGGCATTTGCAATTTCCTGCAGGCTAAAACCATTACCGCAGCCCTGCGTCTCAGCGTGTTGACCATGAGCCGTGATGAGAAAAGAGCGCGTGAGAGGTAGAGAGGGGCCTGGAAAAATAAAGGGGGGAGGAAGTGAGGAGAAAATGGGCATTAGGTGAGCCATTAGACTGTAAAATTTAAATGAAGCAAGCGAGATTGCCAAAAAAGCACACGCAGTATGTGGAAAAACATCACCTCTCATCTCTGATAAAATATAAGGGGATATAAGCTTGAGGCTAATTTAATCAGCTCTTTGTTCTACCAAGCAGATGTGGCATATTCTTCCTCTCTGCCTCTCTTTTTTTCTTCTTTTTCTTAAACCCATAATGGGATGGCCATTCTTTGCAGTAGAAAGGTAAAATGTGCAGTATTCACTCTCTTTAGTGGCTTTCATGCATTAGAGTACCACTGCTCTGTGTCACTGCATTAGTCTGCTGTCGTTGTAAAAACAGTTGTCTGTTAAAAGCAACATGCAGTGGTGTTATGTATCTGTAGCGCACAGGATTAATTAACGGGAATTTAAGAAAAAAAATACATTTCACATTTAATGGGCCCTAGCAGATACCTCAGCCAAATTTGTTCTATAGGCCAGGTGCACCAACCAAAACAGTATTAATTATTTAGTAAAATTATGCCCCTTTAAATACAAAT
The DNA here is from genome assembly GCA_036877575.1 of Botia almorhae. Classification (NCBI taxonomy): domain Eukaryota; kingdom Metazoa; phylum Chordata; class Actinopteri; order Cypriniformes; family Botiidae; genus Botia; species Botia almorhae. Next base: position 14,330 of record JAZGTJ010008814.1, on the reverse strand, counting down.
TTGCTTTGCTTTAAAATGAGCAGGTATGATACTTAATGAAACAAAATATATAATAAAACAGAGTAAAATAAAAGTGTTGGCAAAGGAAAGGAATCAGAACCTTTTTTCATCTTTGGTCTCAAACCATTGATTTTAATAGATCATTGTGGAAACTGGAGCCCTTTGTAGGTGATTTTCCTGGATTTTTTATAGCTTGGATTGTAAAAAATAGGAACATCCGGATGTAATGCATTTAAAGTAAAAATATTTGTGTATCAATACATCAGATGTGAAAGGATTGTAATTGAATTGACCAATCAATGCTGCCTTTCTGTGCTATAAAATCCTGTATATTGTTCTGTTCTCTTCCTATCCAACAAAAAACTGAATGGGCATAAACATATTATTTATAGTAAAAAATACTTGTACATATTGCAAACCCTATATATATCTTATAAAAGCACAATACCAAAGTAATTTTCTAACTTAATGAAGTTTTATTAACAATGTTCAGGAGGAGGACGGTCATGTGATCAAAGCGATCATCACGCAGGGGTGCGTATATATAGCCGCCCCTTACCTCCGTCACAAGACAGTCTTGCAGCATCCATCCGCCACCCCATCACCTCACTCTTGGCTGGTATATACCTCAGTCAAGGATGGGGGGAGTTCTCTGGGAACGGGCCAAATTCAGAGTTTGTAGCCCTCACTTCGGACAGCATGTCAAATATGCATCTATGATAATTTGCAATTGCATGTTAGTGCGAACTCGCAAACATGGTAATTAAACATACAATGTATTACTATTTAAAATTTCATTATTTAGTGTACAATGCTGTTTTGCAAAATGTCTAAATAATACTGTTTTAAAGGGAGTTGTGTCCTGTGGAGTTTTGAGTGTGCATTGATTGTTCTCTTGAGAGTAATTATACAGTAAAAAAACACATTGTGTAGCTTTAGCTGTACCTGCAGAGCTTCCTCCCATGAAACACCTGCCCCCATCTTACCAGATCCTGCAGCCTCGATTTTAACTCTCGCCTTTCCCCCCAAGAGCTGGACATGCTGCTGTGTGGTACTGCTGGATTTCAACTGCAGGTCTGTTCAAATACAATGACTCCCACTGTGCCAAAAATGAATTTACCAGCTCGGTTCAGACATCATGGGGTCTGGCCACAGTCTTCAGTCCATTTGTATTGTTTCCTGAGTTAATGAGGAAGGCTTGTCATTGGTCTGGAAACAGAATTAAGTTGAATTGAACTTCGCTTGCTCATGAGAAAAGAAAACCATCTGACTGCGGTTAAAGTGTGATGCAGTTTTTGTAGAAAAGTAAAAATAAACGCAGGTATTTAAAACTGATTCATGGGGAGACTTTAATAGAATGCTTGTTCAAAATCTAGTCAAAACACAATGTGTTGAATATGATGAATAACTACTACAAATACAAAAGCACTGTTTTCCATGCATGAGCCCCCAGACTTTAAGTAATTATGTACTTTTTAATTATGTTTACAGTGTTGTAATGTGTTATAATATTGCCCAAGGGCACTTTGATTTATGTTGATTCTGAGTAAATGTACATGCTAAGGGTGAATAACACTGTATCTGCTTATCATTATTTCTTAACTACAAATATAAAACTGCAAAACAACATTTATTAAAGCACAAAGATTATTTCACATTTTTCTCATTTAGAGTCATTTACGGTGATCTCCATTTTCCATTACAGCATATTATCGTAGATAAAATTTAAGATTTAAATTGTGAATATCATATATAAGATCCATCTCTTAAGAAGTCCATATTTAAAAGTATGATACTTTGCTAGTCATTTTCTCATAGAGTACTTATGAAAACTATTGTCATCTAATCTGTACATAAAAACAAGCAATTTCATCTAAATGTTCCCACCAAACAGAAACTCATGTGCAAATTTCCACTCGTGAACTCATTTCCACATGGCTATACTGAAGAAGACAAACTCTCGAACAATTCCACAAGTCGCATTCTCACCACCTTATGCTCAGTGTTTTTTCCCCGCCCTCTTCCACAATTCACCAGAAAACAGGATTTTCACAGGAACCTAAGCATGAATGTTTAATTAGCAGCAGCTGTTGTGTAGCATTCGCATGGCTAACTCATTCATAGCAGCCGCACTTATGAGGCTGGATTTCACTTCGATCACTGTTACATGAATACATGTCTAATTTGTCAGGCTCTTTTGCTCACTGGAAATAAATACGTCTTTAAACACAAAACACCTTGTTTATTTGGTGCTGTGATTTGAGGCATTTTGATTTTACATGACAGAACTTCCTATTAATAATAATAATACGTTTTATTTACATAGCGTTTTTTAAAGGACACTTTACATAAACATCAGAAATGTGAGGATAACGTCAAACAATAATAAAGAAGTAAAATAAAAGGAACATCAGAGTAATATATGTATAAGACAACATATAACAGAATAAACAGAAGTCAACTTAAGAAAGGTAACATTCTAAAAAGAAATGAGTTTCGAGCAGCGATTTAAATTCAGACAGATTATTGTCGAGATGGAGCGATCTGGGAAGAGAGTTCCATAATTTTGGGGCAACAACACTAAATGATCTGCCCCCCATAGAAAGGAGTCAATAATGACCACAAAGGACCACAATGAATAAGGTGGAGAACAAAGAATGAGCATACTGTGAAGATAGTATGGAGCCAGACCTTGCAAAGCTTTAAAAGTAAGCAGAATATTTTTAATACAATAGGCCACTGGTAGCCAATGCAGATTAGCTAGAGTGGGGGTGATGTGGGCCGAATGCTTAGTGCGAGTGAGAATACAAGCAGCTGAATTTTGAATATGCTGTAATTTAGCAATGGAGGTAGCTAGAAACCCTACAGTGTCTTTGTAGCTAGGCACAGATACAATACAGATTCACTTTACTGATTCAATGTTTAGGGTTCCAGATGATTCTGATTCCAATGATGTTATGTTGTGATGATTATTTTCTTTTAGTATTGTCTTTTGACCTATATCAAAAACCATTTAACAGATATTACTGACATTTTAATTCCCTGTTGTATTAAAAATTGCACTGGTATAAAAAACTGGTATACATTATTATATATACTTTATGATCATTTTGACCTGAGGGAAAGCCCAATTGCTAGACGTGCACACCAGCATTTCATCTCTGGACTCTCCGCCTCCATTGCTGCCATCTTGCCTGTTGCTGATACACTGATGTGTGTAAAACAGGCTTATGTTGGTTCACACACAGGGGTCTTTGAGGCGACCACGTGACATTCGGGAGAGCTAAGGTTTGATAATTGAGACTGTCTGAGCCTATTTCCTGGACCAAGGCTGTGATATTGCTCCTCTCCTCACACAAATCCAAGAACTCATAACGGATAATCTGTTGACAGCCAAATTGCCTAAGGTGATTTTGTTTTCCCTATATGACAAGCCAGTTTGTTTGGTTGCCAGAACTATCCACAACCCACCACCACAATCACCACCCTTTTCTCTTCCTCCCTTTCTATTCTGAGGAAAAAGAAAAAGAAATCAGTTTCATTTGGAACACGCAGGTTCTGTCTCTCTGAAGAGGTCATATTTTTATGGACACGACTGGAGCTCTCATCTTAGAATGTGATGTTACCTTTTCTTATTGTAGCCAATTATCTGTTCCCACTCCTAGGCTTCTCCCAGGGCTGTGATAGCACCATGCCAAGTTCAAGATGTTGTTACCTCGGTACCATGGAAACCGCAGCCAGCTCTGTAAAACCACTGGATGTTTGGGGAACCAGATTGAAAGATTCTGTATTAAGGAGATAGATTTGTTCAGTTTATGCTAGTAGAGGGTTAGATATGGAGTATGTGTGAAAAGATGTCACATTAAAATTCATCGGTATTGGCCGAACCATCAGTGAACTAACCTTGGCATACAGAATGAGTTTTGAGGAAACTAAGATAAATAACAGCCCCACTTTAGATCATATTAAAGCCTTTTTGAAAATGTTACTCTCCTGTCCTCAAAATCCCTTTTGCTAAACAGCTTAGCCGCACTGTGCATGTCATTATTAATGTAACATTTTGCGCTTTTAACATCTAAGGACAAAAAAAAGGTGGAGCTGATGAGGAAAAGAATAAGATACATTTTATCTCAGATGAAGGATTAAATAAATGCTAGAAGGTTCAGTATTGGGCTACAGTCTCTCTGAGGACATCAATAGAAATAGTGCCTTCAAAGAGGTACAAACATCCTGCATTGTGTTTGCCCCTGAAAATCATTGCTTATTTTTTCAGCACATGGGAAACAAGACAATCTTTGTCTCGCCACAGCTGAACACGCTAATGACCTTGGAAGGGCAGAATTATGGAAAAGTGTTGACAGAGAAGTGGTCTGATGTCACCAGTAAACCTTTCTGTGGTGCTGTGGTTTCCATTAGCAGAGTTTCAAACATTGAGAGGAGTGTGTCGCATATCAGTCCAGTCTCAGTGGACAGGCTTTATATTCGTCTCTGTGTTTGTGCAAACAAGAATAAGCAGGCAAACGAACCTTATAATTATATATATTTTGTTGATATATTTATCAACAAAACAAAATACATTTTAATGAAAAGCAAAACAAAATACGTATTTATTACTTTATTGTATGTATTTATTTTTACATATATAAAACATACATACACATACAATTATTCATATACATACAACTACAGAGTAAAAAAAAGATGAACAGTTCTCCAGCCCATGAGCCCAAACAAAAAGCATTTGATTTTCAGTTTCTACAGTAAAAGGTCACAGTAGGCCCAGATGCCAAGTCAAACTGATTTTCTCCAGCTGTGAAGTTTTATGACCTGCTTGACCAGGCCAGCTGCAAGAATTCAACTGAATTCCACTGGCCCCAGTGTTACAGCTTAAAGGAGATATTCAGCTCTCTTCGCCATGCTGGCATGTTTTATGCTTCTCCAGCAGTTTATAAATGTGTCAAAAAGAGATGTCTGCTGAAAACGCTCCGTTTTTAGAGCTGAACTTGTGAATTTTCTTTTTACTTTTCTCACACTTTTTTCTTACACTCATTCTCAAAGGAAGGTACAGTGACTTCGTAATCTGGATTCTGAAGCATGGCAATGAGAACAGGGAATTTAAGGCTTAGGAAATGCAGATTGATAACAGACTGTCTCAACTGAAGCTCAATGGAGTAGGTAAACAGTATCAGAGAACCACACAAGAGAATTATGAACAACTTCAGCTCTATATTATAAATACATTTCCTATAGTCTGTGATGTTTATTCAGCGTGGATTGCTGCGATATCAAAACTGAACTTTGGAAGCTGCCAAAGCAGAAAAAAGAGATTGTTGCTGATTGTACGTTACAGGGGTTCAAATGAAGAATTCCTGATCCTTAATTTATTCAAGGGTCCTTTCCACTCAGTCCAGCAGGTGTTTTGATTGTGGATATAGAAGGGTGCCATGCACAAATGACTGAATGGATGCAATCATATAATTTCTAAATGCAATCTAAAGGTGGAGCAATTGTAATCACTTATCTCTAATTTTCTCCATGCACACCCCTGAACACTCGTTTTGTATTATAATGTGGAATAATACAGAGCATCTGCTTCTCCTTTAACCCTTTGGCTTCACACTTTTTGGTCATTGTACTTTCATGTGGAGATTCTATGAATCACCCAAAAGAAACAAATCCAACAACATACATGTGTGGAAGACTAACTAAGATCAGGGAAAAAGGAAGGGAAATATCTATCCTATCCTATGTTTAATTAACTAACAACAAACTACACGTCTGTCCCGCCATGCAGCAACTAAACGTTACAAGAGATGTTTGTGCTTGTCGTGTATGCATATGAAAGATTTACTACGTTTACGTACCTAAAAGAAAAAAAGATCTAACTTGTATTGTATGTTTTCATGTCGTATGGTTTGTGTCAGGTTGTACTTTTGGGGAAGGACACTGGCTTGTATGATTTGTTTGGTAAGGTGGTTGTGTTTCGTTGACCTTAAGAGGGCGCTGTTTACCATAAAGCAGAGCTCTGTGACAGGTCATGTTTTTGTAGACACAATGTCGAAACAAATGTGTTATTTGAGAGCTCATATATTTTTAAACTGTAACATATGTGCATTGACGTGACACTACATTATTCAAAATATATTTAAAGTGCAATTTATACAGAAAATGACTTAAAAATCTTGATCTTCTATAATGCAATGTTTGTTAAATGCAAAACGTTTTGCATTTTTTATTAAAAAAATAACATTTTTATTGTTTTATTTTATTTTTGTGCTGTTTCAAATATATCCTGGCGTATAACCAGATAAAAATTGTATTTAGTAGCTTGTATTTAGTATCTTGTATTTTTTAAAGTAATTAAACAGCTTTGTTTACTTGTCCTCAATTAAATGAAAGTGGATGCAATATACCTGTAACTAAATATTTTATCCTGTGAGATAATCAACATGCAGGAAGCCATTTTGTTGCCAGATGTTGCAAGAAAACCATAAAACAGGGAATGTTATTACAGAGAGTACCCCTTAGACCCTCATAATTGTTTTTCATGTGTGGTAAAGAGTGAGATTTTAAGATAGTTTGTGTCACATGGAATAAACCCAGGACAGCATATCTATATAAGGAAAGCCTACATTGTTTTGTTTCAATTTTGTGATAGAAAAAAAATAATCCATTTAGCATTTTTTGTTGTTAAATTACTTAGATATACATTTGATCTCTTACCTTGTAAGCATCACAATAAAAATATTGTTGTAACAATTGTTGTACTGTTACCACTGTTGATAAAACAGCAAAAAAACCTAAAAAGCCAAAAAGTCTGGTTGGCAAGTTTTAGCGGGTCTCCCAACCTGGTTTTAACTGGTTACGCTGTTTTAGCAGGCTGGTTTTAGCCACATTTTTAGCTAGTGAAACTGGTCTTAGTGGGTCATACTGGAGTAGGACTAGCTGACCTACCAGCTAAAACCAGTTTAGTCAAGCTGGAAAGGCCTAGCTTAAACCACCTAATATAAGCCAACCAGTCAAAGCTGGTTTAAGCAGTTTTTTTCAGCAAAGACATCCGCTGTTACCCTAGCAACTCTGCACTATACCACCCATGCGTAAACAACAGATACAATTGAGGTGTTACTTTATTGAGTTGAACTGTGGCTGATAGCTATTACACCCTCAAAGTCATCAAACCAATATATTGGCCCTGAACAGAGTTGATTTTATCAGTGTCAGAGCAGGTCCAGGCATGTTGAGTCCACAGGTCAGCAGCACGTGAGTCAATATTAATTTGAGTAAGATGTTGAGCTCTTAAGAACAACATAGGAGAACAACACAGGCCATAAATCACAGCTTAGTTTTTACTGATAGGACGTGTCAGCAAGTGAAGCTGTGAAGGGATTTGTAATGGGAACACTAAAGGCAGGAGGCAGGAAATAAAGAAATCAGGATATTTTCACCTCAGATGTTGTTGGGAGCATAACATGATTGTTCTTCAATCAGACTGGAAAAATAAATCCATGATACACAGATTTTACATACTTGCTAGTTACTTGCTGCTTGCATAAAAACTCATATATCATATTGAAATTTATAACATGCATATAATGTAAATGCATACCTAAACATCTGAAACCAAATGCCATGTTTGTATGATTTATTCAGAATATGTTTCACATTCTCATTTTCTTTGCTCATTTAATAAGTTATGGCAGATGGCAAAATACATTCTGAAATATCACACCCTTCATGAGGAATGCCTTCCTTTCCATAAACCAATAGGGTCAAGTGGAATGTCAGGATGGTTTGGGATTTCAATTAATAAATTTGCATAACTTAATCGACTCTCTTTGGTCCATGCAGTGCTATTTCAGCTGGGACTATCATTTTAAGAAGGATCAAGATGATGCAGACCTCTTTAAGAGCGTCAGCTGGGTGGTGGTGAGGGCTGTGATGGGGTATGAAAGACCTGAGGTGAGTCCAATGAGTTTTCATTTTTTCTGGTCCACATCTGCTTCTTTATTAAAAGAAAACTAAATTGCCTCATGCATGACAATGTCATTTTTGTAGAGAGCAAGAGCGGTGACCCCACGACTTAGTGTTTCATTTCTCCCTGCACAAGACCAGCTGAAGACCAAGCTAAAACAAAGATCTATTCACATACAGCCTTCTTTGGCCAGATCACAAGACTGAAAAAAAATCTTTTTTTTAGATTATAAAGCTCTCCAACCTACCTTTGTTCCTGTATTCATTCATATATTACAATCTGTTTTATGCATATTGTAATAATTATGAAAGAAAAACAAAAAAATTCCAACACTGCTCTGTTTAAAATTAATACCATATACTTAAAATCAGGGCGCACTCAGTACTTTCTCCTTTTACTTTCTCCTTTTTTCCCTTTTGTTTTGGTCACCAAAACATTACCAATACTTTTTATAATACAGTAAATTATCTGCCTTAAATTTAAAATGATGTAAACACTCATAGGAGATAAAGAATTCATTGCTTTTGCTTTATTTTGTATCCATGCCTTAGGGTGTCAATCGAGTCCATGACGAGTGCCATATCTGTGAGTGCAACATAAACAAAAAATTACTGTGCGCCTTTAAACACCTAAATCATAGTGTCACATATGCATCATTATTTAAGCAATTACATTTACCCATAAACCCATATTAGGATTACATTTCTCCAAATTTCTCATTGATACGCTTTTGCGATGGTCATATTAAAGAACACAAATTGATAGATATCCATCCACCCCCCCACACACATGTATATAAAGCTTAGTACTTTAAAGCATAAAATATTTGTGATCATTGTGGAGCATTTCATTTCTCCTTTGAAAGCAAATGACACGGTGACAGCCTGCTTAATATGACTCACTGCCATGGTTACACGCTACTAAATCAAAAAGAAAGTGAATTAACAATTTTCTTTTCCTATTATGATACACCTAATTAATTTCATAAAGGTCCCTTTGCTGATAGATATAATTACTTCCTATTTTCTACACCTTCCACGATATACGGAAATGCCAAAAAAACTGTCTTATGTGACAAGGTGGTAATTTGGTCTATTAGGCACAGGTGCAAGCGCGGCACGTGTTCCTGTTCTCATCCCTGTGAATAAAACTTCCCAGTCACACTCATAGGTGCTGTGTTTCACACAGTTATTTTTCATTTTCAATAATTTAAGACTCTGGATAAAAACCCCACACCTGCTTTTGCAATGCAGCCCCACACCTGCTTTTGCAATGCAGCGATAAATAATATTGTCACGCTAAATGTTAGGGAAAAGAGTATCCGCGTGCCCTTTGTGTGCTTGTAAAAGGCATACTGTATGTGAAGCAGCAGAGTTGGTGTTATGTCTATAGAAAATACAACTTAGCGTGTTGCGTCAGACTCATGGTACATTAGATATGCCGCTTTGTTTCTCCAAGCCGTTTAATCCTTTCAGTAATGCTAGATTTTGCTTACATAGCACAAATATTTTTATTATATTCAGTGCCAGAAATGTTTTTTTATACATACAAACACACATAACCTACATACACGTGCACTTTATGGGCTTTCTGGGCTTTTTCTTGGACCTTTATCTAATCCGCTCTGGGTGATGGGGGACAATTTGCCCTTGGTACGTTGCGATTGCATTCTATATTGTTGGATATTTCCACCAAATGGCTGTTTAATTTTATTCTTTTTTTTCAAATATAATTTAAATTATCCATATGTTTGCTGTGATACAAAGGTGAGTATTTCTTCAACAATGTACACAATAACAACAAAAATGGCTTTATAAACAATTACATTTCATTTGCGCATTCTGTTTTTGTAATGGTATAGAAGAAAACAATGAAAACAGGCAGGGCTCTATATCCTATCACCTTCTGAAACCAATTATTCTCAGTATTGAACCTGTTTTTAAATGAGACTTTAAACAGAGTGACAGCTTTTGGAACAGAGGCTACTGAATTTTATCTCACAGTACTAGCCCATGAGGATGTAACTCCTAACAGTTCCTGATATGTGACAATGCTAGTGACAATGGTAATGTTAATTTCTGTCTTAGCTGAACATGGTGATTTAAAGGGTTATTTCACCCCAAAACAAAAATGTAGTTATTATTTACTTTCTTTGTTCTTCAGAACCAAAGTGTTTTGAGATTTCTTTAAAAACATTTGTTATTATTTTGTCTTTACAATGTCTTTAAAATCTAGCTCTCATGAAAAACTAGTTAAGAGCTTCTGCTCAGGCCTACTCCTCTCCTATAGACAGTTTACCATGACAGGTGTGTTGTATCTGCTCTCCCCCACCATGTGGTTAATTAATCAATTTTCTGTTGAATGGGCAATCCCAGGGAAATATGGACATCAGTATGGTTAAAACTTCATTTCCAGCTGGAAATTAAAGGGGAAAATCTTATCTTTCAGTGGAAAGTCGTCAGTGACTATCACCCCCTGCCGTGACTCCTCGGTTTGGACATGTTGTACAGACACATTGATTTGTTCTTGCCATCTCTGCCGAACAGTGGGAGCACATTTACACTCAGCCCTGCATGGAGCACACTGAGTGTAGATCTGCAGGGGTCAGGTCTAGACAAGCAGTAAATCAGAACTTAAATACATGTAAATCACACCTTCTGTTACAGATGTCCTGGTCGATAATGCAATCTCTCAAAGCATAGCCCAAGCCATTGTTGTGGGCATTGTCAATAGCCATTGAGTCTATTTTATAGATATTTATTATGCTTTCATGTGGGATCCTCTGTTTAAATTTGAGATTGTGTTTATCACCTGACATCTATCAGCTTCAGTTATCATTGCCTCTCCTGTGGGGGCTGACGTGCCCTCTTATGTGGTTTTTGTTAAGGCATGCAATCTATTCACTGAATGTGTAAGCCATCTGATGTAGACACAGCCAATTGGTAATGCTGTAAAATGATAGCAATATTACACATCAAGGAAATGTAAACACATTACTTACCAATGTGAAATATACATGGGTAATTTACATGTAAATTGCAGGCCAGATTTGCTGGTCTATAAGAAGCAATTCACAAACCTGTTATGACATCAAGTCTCTGGGAAATGTCTTTGAATAAAATTACATTATTTTTAGTGACTTCTGATACAAATACATATAACTGTGTATAAGTTACACTTAACATCATCGTAATTTATTTTGGAAGACATAAAATGTAAAAGGTTTATGTTAGATGCTACATATATATAAATACTTTTTAAATAGATTTTTTTACTTAAGTGTCAGTGCTGTGTGAAAAGTATAACATGCAAATGAGCTAGATAATTAAAATATAGCTACACAGACCGCGCATTAGAGTACTGACCTTTATTACGCGTCTTTAGGACTTTAGGAACTTAAGTTACTTATCTTAACTTAAGAACGTAGGAACTTATTTTAGAAGTTGAATACCTAATGGTTAAGAATTTGAACAGCAAGGTTGCAGATTTATACCCATATACAGTAGAAACAACCCATGAACCCAAGATCTCCACTGTGTGAAAAATTCAACCAAATTTATATTTATAGATGAAATTTTCTTTGCTTTTCTTCAATGCAAAAACATTTCATAGTGACCACACCTATCAAATGCCAAAAAAGGACATTATTAAAGCACCATTACAATAGACTAATGATTTTATTTTAAATCTTCTGAAATTATACACAGTAACAGCTTGTGTGTCATGTCATTGGTTCCAAAGTGCATCATGACCGAACTGCAATGACATCATACCTGACACAACATGTCCAAAATAATTGGAATGGTGTGAGGGTGATTAAATATTGACCACATTGTTTGGGTTTTGGGTAAACTATTTTTTAAACAAGACAAATAACCCCAAGTTTTTCTGGGTGGGTTGTTGTGTTGCCAGTAATCAAATGTGTGGTACAATACTGGGGTGTTCCTTATATACACATCTGAATAATATGATTAGTAGATTGCTAACATTAACTCACACTGTGTGCCATCAAACAAAAGCTCTTTTAGTAAAACAGTGTATGTGGGGGGATGGGGGGTGCTATTTGATTGTTGTAGTGAGTGATAGGCTAGAAACAGCATGAATCTTTATCAGGCATTATCTATAGCAAATAAATGAGGTCTAGAATCACAAAGGAATGGAAATTGTTTTGTAGAATATCATTATATCTGGATCTTTGGGTATTTTGCATCTAAAAATAAAATGTGCTGATGACGTAATCATTTGAAGAGCTCATATTATAATTCCCCTGAAGACCGCTGCCGTAAACAGAATGTGCTCTATTAATTGATTTGCACAATTAAAACATGTAGCCAGCAATTCCTGCACATTATTGTAATAACTAACTCTTGCATAGATTCAATAAAATGTGCAATAAAATCTGCCCCCAGTGTCTAACTATTATCATTGATTCTTCTTTCATGAAATCTCTTTCTCAAGATAATATTCTGTCTGCATAGAAAATTATTATTTCATTGGACACATTTTAATTATTCAACACCAACCTTACAAATTTTCTGTGTTCACTTCGGGGTCTCATTAGCAGTTGCAAGTTATTTAGAGTATGTTTTTTTCTGACCCAGACAAATCATTCATACTGTATTACATATTTTATACTGTAATAAATGGATCTATCAGCACACAGTGTTTATTGCTCATGAAGGTGTCAAATGTTCCTCCTATCCCATGATTCCTCTTCACTGATTCAATGAGTGGATGGATGACCAGACGGACAGACAGAAAGGCAGTTATAGACAAACAGACAGACAGACAGATAGATAGACAGATGGACGGACAGGAGGACAGATAGACAGATCTTGAATGAAGCATTAAAGTTCAACAGACATCTAAACAGTACACAGAACACTATATTGCATTATACAGACATGGGATGCACATTAAGTATTGCAAGATTTATGTACAATTATGTTAAATTAATTTTCACGCTTAAATTGTGTGATATTGTTAACAGTGAAGTATTATAAATAAACAATAACATGGTTTTATAATGGGAAATACTATCAAAACATGAGTATATAATGATATATGTGAGTATTATAAATATCCAGAATGTTCATGGTTACCATTGGAAACTGCATAGTGCCATAAAAATTATAATATGTTATTATAATGGGTATTTTAAAATATAATGGCCATTGTATTTATGTAAAAATATCTGGGATATGGTTATGGTTGCCATTGGGAACAGCAGTGTGTTATAAAGACACAATATAGTTTAATGTTGTGCATTAAAATATGGATGTTAGATATTTTAGCATATTATCATAGATTATCATAGATTATTTAGCAGATTAATAGGTAGTATACCAATGAATGTGCTCTGTGCTGCAAGCTGCATGTGTGTAGAGTGCGCTGGCCCTTTAATAAAGTTCGAGTGTGTGGCCCAGCTCTGCGTTAACACTGGTGGAAGCTGCTGGGGAACTCCAGGAATGGCGAAAGGTATGCAACTGCATCCTGGGAAAATACTGATGCAAACAACATCCCTACATTCTCGTTATCATTAGTTAATGCACGTTTGTCCCGTGGATCAGCGGTGTAAAGAAGTTTTTGTCTACAGGCAGTACGATGATCGCATTATTTCATATGTTACTTAAAAACTCGTCGCAAACTTTTTTGCCACTAACCTGCTCATCTCTGCATCTTTTATTTACCAAGTAAGTGCAAAACAGTTTTGCTATGTTTTAGAAATACATGCAAACATGTTTTAACTGCTTATTGTACTTGTGATTTAATGTAATTTCCATGCGTTTTCTGGATTTCAGAGTTTGCAGTGAGTTTAACTGTGTTACGATCAGGGCTAACTAGTTAGCCGTCCATTTCTTAAGTAAACTGGATATTAACCACCCTCGTGTCCTAAATTTCTAAAAAAAATTCTAAAAACACATAAAAAATTTGTTATTAGCGCACTTACTATCGTTTCCCTCCATCTGTTGCTATGCAACACCACCCCATAATGCTTCATTACAACATCTGTTTTAATGCCTTAGATTTTCCTAAACAATTTTCTGTTCGTTTAACTTTTATTTGTTTAATATAAGTGTAGGCGCATATGATCTTTGATGCTGTGAAGTTGGATGCAGAAGATCAGTTTGTATCTTGGCTGTAGTTAAACACACCTGCTACTACTGCTGGAGTTTGCTTGAGGACACATCTGGAATAATCTTTTACTTTTAGGATTAAAAATGAAAGTGACAGTGAGTTTTGGAAGGACTGGTGTGGTTGTTCCATGCAAGGAAGGATGGACAGTTCGTAATCTCATCCAACAAGCCACCCAGAGATACAGAAAACTGTTGGAGCAGGTGAGTATCAGCGGCTTATT
>JAZGTJ010008813.1:0-20396 GCA_036877575.1 Botia almorhae | reverse complement strand
CAAACGTTCACTCAGTGGTTTCTGTAACTAATGTTAAGCATCAGAATCCCACTTGCAAATATTATTCAATATTCACATTGCAATGTGGATGATGTAATCCTTCATGTCCTAATTTATTTTGGACCATGAGGCAGAAGTGAAGCCTATGTCCTTGCTCTGTTTTTACGGAGAGCACATTGAAGTGAAGCAATCCCCCTCTCTCTTTCTCTGCAGACACCCCATCATCTCCGAGAACACTCTCCCACAGCTGTTCCTCTCTATCTTACCACCAAATATTCCTCCACATGTTTCTAATGGACAACTCCACAGCACGAGCACTTAATGTAACCGAAAGCATGCTTGTCACATCACCCAAATATGATCGTAAGTATTCTGTAGTTTTGTGACCTTTACAGCTACAAAGTGCAGTGACATGGGGTGTTTTTAAATGTATATTGGGGGACATTTGAAGAGCAGACAGCTCTAAATTTTGCACACCACGTCCATTTTAAATAAGACGGGTGGATGTTCAGTGTTTACGTGTGTGTCATGTCAAGTGTATGTAGTTTGATTTTTCTCTATTTTTTGTGCATTTTTAAACAAAGGACCCTGTAGTGCTGTGCAATATTTGACTCTAATACCATGTGCAGTATAAAAAAATAGAACAACTGCAACATATAACTCACGTTTGACTATTTGTTGCTCTCAGATGGTCATTTTGAATTTCTTTTCAATTCTGGCATACTCAAGCAGAGGTTCCACCACAGGTTCCCCTCGTAGCAGATGCTGGTGGTGTCGTAAGCTCTGAATGGCAATTATCAAATTCCATTTGCTAGATCAGCAACAATCAGCTGTAAAAACATAATAAAAAAATTAAAAAATAATCCTAATCTGGAGCCTTGCTGTATAGTCAATACGGTTCAGAATTGCACACACTATTAGACACAGCACACCATGTCCTTCAAGAGTATAGAAACAGAAGCTATATAATGTAATGTAATTGTAATAATTCATTCTACACAGGCTCAAAAATTCAAAACAAAACTAAAAAATAAATCATTTATTTAGTAACTTCAAATAAGAAAATAGGATATAAATGATCTCATTGCTGTTACTGGCTGAGCTTTATACCTTTACTAAATATAAAAATGTGCAATGTCATGACACAGAAATTGTAACCATTTGCAAGGTTGTATTTTAGGTCAAAGGCATAGGATCAATTTTAAGAGGACCCACGGGGGGTTGTGACCTGCTGTGTGTTGGCATGGGGTGTTTAAATAAGCATTAAAACTGACTGAACGTGTCCCTGAGGAGAAATGAGGGTAATGTGAGCCTGATGTTATTTGATGACTTCCTGCTGTGACAGGAAGTTGATGATTGGTTATTTTTTTTGTTTTGGAAAATAAGAAAATTAATCTAATTCTAAATAAAAAGTAGGTAGCCCAAAAATGTGCAGAGTGCCAATGCTTAATGGATGACACCTGGCTAGGCTAACTTACAATTTTCATTGACCAGTACAGATCTTATACCAGACAGATAGAAAAAGCAGAGCTGATGCTGTGAAGAGTGTATGGGACACTACATGTTTATGTAGTTATTATTGACCCAAAGAATTGATCAGCAATTAGCAGGAGAAATTTTGTATACAGATAAAGGCAAAGAAGATAACAGTGTCAGGGAACTGAAGTAATATCGACTCACTATCTGTTCAAATGGTTGAGTGTGTAAGAAAACCTGCGTTGTGTGACTGAACAAAATCCTGTTATCCTGTTGGTACACTTGCTGAGACAACTTTCTGTGTGAATGTTCTGGAATCTCTGTGTAAAAGAGGCAATAAACAGCATTCCTGTAGCTCTGTGGTAGTGCATGCTGGTGAAAACGGCAAGGTTGTAGGTTCAATTTCCAGGGGAATGTACCTGATAAAACTTATACCTTAAATGTACTTTAAATTGTTTCAGATAAAGGCATCTGTCAAATCCATAAATGTAGATAGTATTACTAACTCCCTGTGCTACAGGGTAAAAAAAACTAAGGTACAAGAACATTATGTAACATATTGGGCAACAAATCCCAGCACATAGAAAAGAAAAAGAATAAATGAGTGAGACTTTCTCTTTGTTCTTGAAGGAGGATAAAACAAAGTTGGAACCAGAGGGATTGTAAATGTTTTCCAGTTACAGGACAAGTACTGAGTCAGTGAGTTTATGTGTTCCTCAGGGGACAAAAAAGAACCAACTGAGGAGAACCAACGAAATGTTGATTTATCTTCTGTTCCGAAAGTCCTTATATACAAGTCCCCTTGCTAGCATATGACTGAGATAAAACTTTTGTAAGAAAGCTTTCTGACCTGCATTCTCGATACATAAACAGCTGCATGTGCATTTAATTTAAATTGAGACTGACGGTCAACCATGTTATTGTTTTTAAATGGACACAGTTCAAGGAAGGGCAATCTGCACAACTTTCAAACCTCCCACACTTTGACCAGCAGATGTTATGGGTACCAGTATGGTTATGGTTATAAGATTTATGATGATTAACTTCTGTAGATCTGATACTTATTTAACTGTTAGTTTTATAGTTTTAATAACTTTAATAACTCTCTGTTGGCAATTATAAACTTAAACAGAATAATTCTTTTTCATTATCATTATTACATTTTATTCTGTTTATAATTACTCAGGCTGCCAGTAAGATTAGGTAAATCAGCCTATATAATATTTTCATCTTTGCAAATAACTCTCTGAGCAAATAGGCACAGAATGAACAGTGAAAATACATTTACATGCTAATACCTGAGCATAATTTAATTTAAAATACTAACTGTACTAAGAATAACCAACAAATCTATAACTTGATATATCCATTATTTAAACTGGCACAAACAATCTGTAATTACAAAATCAATAATTTTTTGTAATTTATGATATGAAAAACTGATTTTCAGAAATGCTATAAAGGGCTGATTTGAGAAACGTTTTTTAAAAATAAGCTGTGCTCTGCAATGTTCTGCTTTTTTAACAACACTTAATGCATCAATTTAATATTGTTGTTGTTTAATAATGTAATAGCAAATTTGAACTCAGCTTCCATCTTTATTAATGAAGTTTACTACAGCATTAGTTTAACAACACTTAACTCCACACCAATATTTGTCCATTTCCTGTATTTGATGAAGCAGCCACTCTGTGTACGTTCTTCCACTGGAATGTTTTGCCATCAGCAGCAGACTCTTTTATTATCACTGACAGAGCCAACCATTCTCAGCCAGCTGTCTATAATCAACCTCAGTAGGCCTGCAGTCACTTGAGTGGCTCACGAGAGCACACGCCCATTAGTAGACTGATTGAAAAGCCTTTTCTGTCCGAGAGCCGCAGACTCTCAACATGAATGAGGGAGTCTGAGGGAGCGCTGGAGTGGAGAGAGGGGGACGTATTCTTCCGAGGCGAGATGCATAACATATGGTTGGGCGAGATAGGAGCAGTTACCACTTGAGCCTGAAATCCCAGGCAGATGTGACCTCAGGCCATGAAGGAAATAAGAGAGGAGAGAAACAGCAGATTGTTTGAGGAAATCAGCTACAGAAAGCAGAGGGAGGGGAATAGTGAGGAATTTTTTGAGGGGCTGTTTTCTAACAGGGCTGTGTGTGTGTGTGTGTGTGTGTGTGTGTGTGTGGATGTCATGCTCAAAATCTCATGACCAGCCCCACAAACAAGTGAGCTTGAACTCATTGTAGTGGTCGTGATGATTCCCACAGCAAAAGAGTGTTGGAGAGCTGCTGATAGATTCTGGCTTGGTTTCTATTCACAGAATTTTTTGGCTATAGACGGGGTGTTACATATGCTCGTCCCACTGCAGCAGTTCCGTGAAGACATTAACATGTGACACAAACTTTCAGGATGTGTCGGAACTGACAGAAATATGTGGTAGATTTAATTTTCTGGCAGTGAAATTGTGACTTTTTTTTGCCAAAAGCAAAAAGGAGATTGAATTAAGAAAAATACACATTCCTGTAAACCTTTTTACCACCTAACATGTAAGCAACGGTCAAGTGACTGTTATTTATTTTTGCCGAGGAATATAACAGGTTACAATGTTAACAGTGACCTTGTAAACAGTGCAGCTCTGCCTACCTAAAGCATATCAGAAACAAGAGCTTGAGAGATTATTTTTACTATGTGTTTTTATAGTCATACATTTTGTGGTTTGGGTTCTGTTTCTTTCAGGTTACCATTTGACTGTAAATGTGACATCCCTCATCTTGTAAATTAGATTTCATCACAATCAAGTTAATAATAATTCCCAAATGTCTAACAACTCTGACAAGCCCAAATGTCTATTTTTATAGTGCAAACTCAATGTGATATGTCATGGTATTTTCGGTACAGAGCAGAGTCTGCTTTATTTAAACATATACTTGAAGTATGAAACACGTCTAACGCTTTACCTGCAGGCCAGGCAGAGAAAGACATCTGTGGTCTCGTGTTTGCACTTATAAAAGCGCAATGCAAACTCTCGAAACTTAAAAATCATTCTGTACACTCAGGTTTGGCTCCCTGTGGATATTTCCACATTCCTCTTATCTTCATAGACATGCACTCTGTCGCCTCAAGCCTTCATTCTAAATTTGATTTTTCCTCCCCCTCAGCACCACAATCTGATTTTTGGGCCACTGAATAACTGTATCTGTGGCCAACTGACCCCGGGGTCATTTGCAATTTCCTTTTCTTACATATATGTTAGTGATTTTTAATCTATTTCTCACACTTTCACCACTCGCAAAGATTAGATGCCCGAGTCTCACAGATGATAGACTGACCTTGTCAAGGGCAAGCGCAAGCTATAGAAATGAATATCATATTCATAATTATAGTGGTTTGATTATGCCACATGGCATTGTGAGACATATCCAGATGATAAATGGAGCCATCTAGGTAGCAAAGGTCACCCGTATTCATTGTGTCTCTGTTCAATGGAAAATCTGTTGGATTCACTCTTTTATGTGTGTGTATGTCACATCAGCTCGGATAAGAGTCGGGAGAGTCAAGAGTTTTGAAAGGCTGACAAAGACAGGTAACCTGTTATGACTAGAGTAAAAATATATAATGAGTAAAAATATGAAAACTGCAATTATAGGGGTACAGTTTAAGGGTAGAATAATGTTTCTTCAATTTTTAAGTTATTTGGACAATTTGTATGTTTAATTTTGTAGTACTTCTGTTTTTTAATACCTTCTAAATCTCTATAGTAAAATGTAAATATAAAATATAAAAATCTATGACCAGACACAGGAGTCTGCTATTATGATGTGATATTATTTCCACTGCAGTCATTTCCACCACAAAAACACCACTGTAGATTGTTAGTTGACAAATTAAACCAGTGAGAGTGTAAAAAAATATTTTTTAAGCAACCTTATTTCCTAAAGGTCCATTGGGCTTGTAGTTAAAGAAACACATAAATGACTGTTATTGACCACTTACAGTGGCGAGTGAGAGAGTTAGTGAGGTAAATAAAGATGGGTGACTGGGCAATGGTGTGGAAGAACAGTCTGCTCTTGTTTTTAGATACACAGCTGCTGGGGTGGGTCTTCTCTCTGGCCTCAGTCACAAACATCTCTCTTTTACCTCAGTGTACAGCAGTAGCCTTTAGCCGATGTGAGTCTCCCGTCCTCACTCTTCTTCTACAACGTGATGAAATCTCACTCCATTAGTCACATCCATTAGTCTCATTTCCTTCCCTGTCTTCAGCTCTCTGTTCATTTGTTATTACAGAATGGGAGACAAGCATGTCTCCTTTATCTTCTACCCTATGGTTAGAAATTCAGGGCTATGAGCTGCATGTGTGCTGTATGATGTAAATCAATGCAATAGCTTGATTTGATTAACATACTTAACACAGAACACTTGTCTGCCTAGCACATACTGTATTTCATCTCTGGCCTCAAGGAATACTTACATCTCACCCAAAAACATTTAAAAAATACTTTAGATTAGTATAACAAACATTCACTTTTGTGATTAGCAGTGTGCTTATTTAACTTGTTTTGTAAACAATAATAACAGACTGGTGCACAAAGTTGTGGGATGCTTCGGAATAAGTGTCACCAAATTAGTTCATATTTATTTATTTATGTTGAGAAGGTAAAGTGGGACGAATATTACCTATTTAAGGGGACATACAAATACAAAAGTTAAAAACAAGCTACTTTATGCTTTACCTAACCTGCCTAATAGTTTCTGCAACAAAAGAGCAAGGCATTTATACATGTATGAAAGTACCATAAGAGTTTAATACAGATTATATATTGTTATCCGGTTGTGTTGTATTGTTTTGTACTGGAAAATTCCCCATCACATGGAAAGGTGGATGAATCTCCTTTAGCCTTGACACAAACTTCAAGCATCAATTTTCTGATATGGTCTTACAAAGCAATCATATCACCCACAATACAGTGTGGAAATATAGTGACCAGTTCTCCCGAGTAAGATGACTATCGTAAAACCTGTTTAAGAGGAGGATTTAAGGGTCTGAACAGCCTTGGTGGTTTTAGAGGTATCTGAGAGGAGCTCCTGACCAGTAAATGAGAGATTTATGATGGTCTTGGTTTTTCACTCTGGGCTCTTTAGGGCCTTTTTTGATATGGAACTGTGCATTGCAGACATAGTAAATAACTTGTTCATTAATATTCTTCCTCCAATCCCAGTCTGTATGGGCTTACAAGTCATTTTGGACTTAATACATAAAACACATCACTGTGAAAAGAGCAGGTCAGTTGTACTTTAAACCTTTCCCTGTTCAGATATTTTCATTTGGCACTTTGGCGATGCCTTTTGTTCCCTAATGGAATTTTGAGATGAATTCTCACTCTTACTGTCCTTAAAGGGCACGAAAAAAATTAAAACTGTGTGAGATCTTTTAACATTCTTTTAGGATTCTACATAGACATTTGACAAGCAACGTGTTAACCCTTTGTTTCTACACTTTCACTAGTGCACCAATGAAAAATGTTTCTAAAGTGTGTTAATGAACTATGACTGAACGTTTGTCTAGTTTGTTAAAGCTTCATTAGAAGCTTAGGCTGCTTGGCAGATCCCTTGGGTTATTATCTGTTTTCAGTGCCTCAGCTTTTTCCGTTCCTCTACAGGATTTTGGCTTTCATTTTCTGAACAGGTGGTTTATGGATAACAACCTGTGACTTAATTATAGAAGCTGTATCAAAAGCGGGAATATTTCCATTACATTAGAGGGGACACTGGGGCTAGTTATCACATGGGAATAGAGAATATGTCAGTAACTATAGAGGTCTGAGTCAAAAATAAATCCTTGCTTTCTAGCAGTGGTTGCAGTGGTTTTATATGCTTTTATATGCTGTCACATTTTTATTGGGGCTAAGGAGTTGTCACCCTTTGTGTGTGGTAATTTCTGTTGACCACAATAATGATTTGATATTATGGTACCTTTTCCATGCTGTTTTATGAATTATTTTGTGTTTAATTATTGTTCCTAATGTTTACATTTTGTTGAAAAGCTTATTAAACCCCCTGTGTCAACTTACCCCGTATAGTAAAAGGACAATAGTTGTTCTCAAATGAGCTCTTGGATAATATCAAAGATGATCAATAGCTTTTAGGTACTGTTTTAAGATACTTTAAGATAGAGTATCTGAAAATAAACCTACCTTGAGAATAGTCACTGGGCAACCAGGTCTATGTTTTTAGAGCATTGAACAATCAGCCTCCGTCAGAAATGCAAAAGATAAGTGGAGATGATATTAAATTGGATGACACTTCCTGTTTTGAGTGCACCTGTATATGTCTATTTTCTACACAGCTCTCTCAACAGGAAGCAGAATAATAAAGAGCAGACATTCATTTGAGAGGAGAGAGAGAAAAATAAAAGCAGAATGTTTAAAAGTGAGTTTAGCCAGGCGTTTAGTGTCTGTTTTCACTCTCAGTTTGGCACAGGCAGATGGCCACAGTTGAGTGAATTCCTGACGGACATCACAGGACCTGCTAATTCCTCAGCTTAACTCTACATGAAACACGAGGGCCTACTTTGACATCACCTCCATCACCTCACACATCAGACAAGGACCTCTGTCCCTGCTGTTTTGACTGTATACTAGAGTCTGGCCAGAGCCAGAGTGCGCTTATGGAAATGATGGGCCTTCTGTGGTGCATTTTACCAAAAGTTTACCCTTTAGACAAGCCTCCGCCCTCTGCCGCCATCTTTGCAACATCTCCAGGCAGCCATTTCAATCATATAAGACTAAGCCTTATCTACTTGAATAGAGGAAGATGGATATCTCGAACATTGCCAGCTAAGGTCATAATAAAACAATATATTTCTGACCAGCTATATTAAACCTGGCATTAACTATACAATAAGTTGTTTCTTAAGCTCAAACTGTGCAATAAAATGCAGTTTCTCTAGGTTGCTTCAACTGCGCAAAGGCCGTCAAGTACCGCACAACACTGCACGGAGCCCCCGCCGCCATTTTGTTACGTCTACAATTTTTAATTTTACCCTATTAAATTGAATCTGTGTAAGAATCGGCAGGATCAAACACGCTAAAAAAAAGCTATAGAAAGACATGCAAAGTAATCATCAGGTCTGCTGGTAAGAAGTTGTGTTTGTTTTGCCAAATTGTGTGGTAAAAATTCCTGGTATATTATATCTGGTTTAGGCTATTTAGAATATTTAGGGATATTCTTAAACTAGTTATCAAATGTGTGTAAAGGCTAACAGAGGAGAGCCAGAGGAGAGCCTGAAATGGTCATATTTAAATGCCATTGCTTTGGTAGTTCTCCAGTTTGTGGAAATTTGGACAGATTTATAGTTTGGGCACTGGGCGAGAGCAACAATGAGAAATTTGCATTGATTCAAAGTGGAAAATTATCAGCTTAATGCTTCTGCCACCCAAGAACTGAAGAGACTGGAATTCATTTTGGCTCCTGGTTTTGCTGCCCATCCTTTCGGGAGACAATTACCAGTGCGCTTCAAAAGCGGCTTTGGGCAAGATTAGCTTCACTTCTGGGAAGGTGATGAAAGCAAATGTCTGGCTGATGGATTTGCTCTGCCCTGAGTGTGTGTGGCGTGAGTGAGGGGGAGAGATGGAGGGTGGAACGCCTGTGGCCCTCAGCGTCTTTTAGGACCAACCCATTGAATTTGCTGGCAGGTTGTGAGAGAGCTGTTCCTCAGATCTGGCCACGCAGCACAGATGTCCTCCTCCATGTCACAATGTCTTGCAGATTTTACTAACGAGGCTAACGAAGAGAAGCCTCCAGGCGAGACAGGCTCCCTCGTGTTTTCATGGCAAATTTAGCAGCGATTTAATGCTTCCTGGGGTGCTGTGGCTGTGACTTCGATATCCTTTATAACGGGTTTAATATCTGTTTCTGCTGTAGAATAAGACATTTTAGATTTTGTCTCAGAGTCTTTTTTCCCCCAAGTCTTCCCATCACACGGTTTAAACTCCATGTGACGTTTAATGCTGAAGCTTGTCGCTTGCTTTGTTAAAGTACTTTGTCCAATCCCAGGTTAGCATGCTGAGGCATGTATAAGTGAATCTTTACGCTGATTTTCTTGCAAAATGGGAAAACTCTGAGGCAGCTCTGT
This sequence comes from Botia almorhae, assembly GCA_036877575.1. Lineage (NCBI taxonomy): Eukaryota > Metazoa > Chordata > Actinopteri > Cypriniformes > Botiidae > Botia > Botia almorhae. The sequence goes on along the minus strand of JAZGTJ010008813.1, from coordinate 10,796 downwards.
GGTGCTACTTAAAGCATTTGTTTGAACATCCCATACAGCATAGAGTGCATTTCCCTTGTTGTCTTTATCTTCAAGCTAACATAATGTTTCTGTATCTGATCCGCCATCAGTGTATTTACCTAAACAAATACACAGAGCTCGGAGTGTATGACACACTGTTCTCCAAGCTATTTAAATCAAGACGTTCAGATTTCCATAACAGAAACTTTTAAGTTAAATAAGTTCTATGTTCTAAATTTCGGAAGCTGATGTTGGAATAAACAGACTTCATTCCTCTTGGAGGCAATTAAAAGCATCATGAACAGTTCTGAGAACTGATAGACTGATCATGATCGCTCACAATAAAAGAATAATGTCTGTGGCATGCTGTGGAACAAAGATCTGTGGAGGATCAATCAACAAAATATATTTTAGTCACAGTTTTCTTACTTTTAATGAACTTTCATGATAAAGACGGGATGCTGAAGAGATCCATATGGAGTAAACCTTTTCTGACATTTAGTTTGATGGAGCTGGAAGCCCTAGATTGATTTATAAATAATTCACGGCCCGAGAGCCTCTCTGAGGTTGTCATTGTTTTTAAGTTAAGTTATGTTCATATTACCCCACCCTTTGTAAAGGACACCTAATTACTGAGCACATACGAAGAAATATGAAGATCATGAGCAAATATTATACCTGCAAACACACCTTAATGCCCTTCACATTACTTAAATGTCAATGTTCTGTGCCTGCCTAATTATTTCAAATATAATCACCCTGTAAACACAAAACACAATGAGCTCTTAATCATAATGTAACCGGTTATTAGACACCGATGAGGAAGCTTAATTGTTCATGTTTTGGGGGTATCTGCTTGGTCAAATCTGCAGTATTCCTTGTGTTTAAAAATAGTTTAGGGGTCTCACTAGATCCATCTCCATTTTTAAAGCAACATGTTTGGTTTTGGTTTGCTTGTCCTTCAGTGAAAGTCAAGTCAGGGCAGCAGATGTTGCCTTTGCAATAATTCATGATTATCTCCAATCACTTCTGTTAACGAACTTTTTGTCCCATAACAGAGACAATGAGTCTTACTGCAGTATAATGAAAGCCATGAAAGATTCACTTGAAAGATTCACACCACAGGAAGAAAGTAAACAATATGTGTTTTGCAAGGGATCAGTGAGGTGTGGCCGTATCCTGTTGCACCAATGCGCAGCTGCACGGCAGCAGTCCTGATAAACATTCATTCTAAAAACATTTCATAACTAACCATTTAGAAAACATCCAGTGAAACTATTAACTTGAAGACATTGAAAGATAATTCTGCCTGAAAGCAAAGGCCAATGGAAAACGCAAGGGGCCCAAGACACACTAGCATCTGTTTAAAAACTGTTTCTGCTTCATACTCCTTTAATTTTTCTTTTGAATTTTGAAACTTTCTGACTGTACTGTTTATGTTGTAGTAAATGTCCATTTAATGCCATTGTGAATATACAGTTAAATGAAATAAGAAGAAAATATTTTAAAGGAATTTTTTTTTTTTTAGAAGGATCGGTTGGTCGCTACTTTGAGGCCATAGTTGGAGGTAAGTGTGTTAACGGCTCTCAGATATTTAAATATGCCTCACCTGGTCGCTGAAAACACAAGTCAAACCTGTTCATTTTTATTTGTTTAGCACTTTCAACTAAACATATTGTTTCAAAGCAGCTTTACTGCTTTAGACGTTAAAGTAGAGGATGCAAAAAACATTGAAAAGAACTAGACTTACATTTTCTGGGGGAAATACAGTCTGTACCACACTAACAGCACCAAAAAAATCTTAAAATAGTGTGTTTTCAATCAGCTTGTGCTGTTGAGCCATTTTGAGAACAGCATTTTGGTGACAGCCAGAAAGGCTTGGATGGTTTCTGAACAAATGAGGTCGTTTTTGCACAAGACCTCAAAACATTTCTAGTGAAGCTGACAGTGAAAGTACAGTACCACATTGGTCTCGCTTTAGCTAATTTATAGATGAATAATCACTATCTAGGTTTGTGATCATGTAATTGGAATCAGTAAACCACAGCAGAGTTCTAATGGTACAAGATGGTTTAAAAGTTTGTCAAGGAGACATAGTTCTGTTTCAATTGCTTCAATTCTCTACAGACAGCGTAAGTTGTATATTGCTACCAGCGTTCACATCTGTCAATATTTTCAAACCACCGAATTTACATCTGAATCTATAATTACAATTATAATCTCCTTTGTGTTTTTTATTTCAGTTTAACAATGTTAAACGTTATTTTTTGTTATTAAAATCTTTATAGCCAAAAGCTATAAAAATTAATATACTCAATAATGCAGCACTAAATGTTTGAATATCAATAGAAATGTTTTGTTCCTAAATTTCAGTCTCTACTTATAACTTCTGCCCACATGTTCAGATATAACCTCTCTCTCACTCTCTGTCTCTGTGCGTGTTCTAGCTGTCATTGCAGTGGTTGTCCTGGTCCTCCTTCTCCTCCTAGCCATCGTTCTACGATATATGTACCAGCACAAGGGCACGTATCATACCAACGAGGCCAAGGGCACTGAGTTTGCAGAGACGGCAGAAGCTGCTCTTCGTGGAGACCCAGCCCTGCAGGACGCCATGGATGAAAGCAAAAAAGAATATTTCATATGAGAAACAATACAGTATATAGCGCTATATACACGTCACATGAACTTGCTCAAATGACGCCTGGACGCTTTTAACTGAATGCTTAAGCAGCAGAGTCGCTAACAGTGTTTCAGCAAACGGAAAGAAACATGACTGTTAAAAAATCCCTCAATATTTTTAAATGTTTGTTTTTTCGAAAAAAAGAGGTCACATGCTTTGTGGAGCTTATTGTGATTTATGTGATGTTAATACATGGATTCATGAACGCCAATATTTTTACAATTCATATAAGATGAATCACTGTCTGGCCATTTGTGATTTCAGCAGAGGGATAAAGGTTAGGATTGTGATTTGTGTAGTTGTACAGCACACTGTGAGTGTATATTAGTATTGTTTGTTGTTTTCTTTTGGCATCTGACAGAACGTTTGGACCCAGAAGCGGTGGCGCGTGATGTCAGACTTGACAAGCGGATAATTAATGTGGAGGCTGAGAAAATCAAGATCTTTGAGGTGGAACAGGCCAAAATCACCATTTTAAGATGGGGGGTTACAGACATTGAGCATGTTTAAAACTAGCTAACGGTCTGCTAATTTTATGCAAGATCCTTTTTGCATTGTATGTAGATGGGCCATATCTGCTTTTCACAACAAAACGTGCCATATGCCCTTGTATTTGTATCTCCTTGTGTTTGATGCACCAAACATCAGCTTAGAAGAATGTAATGGTGCTCAGGTGAAGAAAAGTCTTAAGTGTTGTTGCACAGGATTTAAATGTCAACGGCAGGTTTAAAGGCTAAGATTGTATAGGACACTGTTTACAGCAAACAAGCGTGTGAAATGAATTGGTCACACCTACATACAATTGGTCTCTCGCAGAAGCACTAGACTGAGAGTGTGAACTTGTTAGGCAGAACTCACAGGATGTGAGGAGAGGAACATACCCTAAAAACAAACACAAATTGCACAACTGCTGTATGTTCTACATAGACAATAGGGAAATCCATGGGAGAAAAGCCATAGGGCTGCTACTGGCAGAAATGTATTGTAACCATGCTAATATGTATAAAGCTGTTTTAGCTCTGCTATTTACTGTGAGTTTTGAAAATCAGATGCCCTAATTTCAGGTATGTTTACAACAAATAAAATGGTTGTGTAATTTGTTCAGGTGTTGCTTTATGCACTCATGGGAAACGAATTTCAGAATATGCTAATCAAATGTTGAAATATTGTCTCACACACTGTTAGCATGGCAGTGCGGTGTGTAGTTATATGTCAGTGCTATAAATACGAATTTAGTTTATATGTACCACGATTAATTATTTGTAAGAGAGCACCTTTTCAGAAAGATTTTTTACCACAAATTGTAGGTATTATTCAAAGGTCGGTACAGATGCTGATGCAACAAAACGAAAATGCACTTTGTAGGTAAGCTCCACCGCGAGAATCCGACACTAGTGAGATATTTTTTTTTCTTTTGATTAATTCTTTGCTTCAAGGATGGAGGCTGAAATAAGCCCTGAGCACCAAATCTCATCTCACCCTCTCACCTCCCCCACCTCCATCCAACGCTCTTGATTAATGACACCTCAATACTAAAGGTTTCTGCTGCTGTTTCTTTTTTTGATGAAGCTAACAACTGAAAGGACAGTTTTGTGTAATGGCTAGATTGTCATCACTTATTCTTTAGTCAGTGCTGATGCTTCTATGATTAACAGGCCACAAACATTAACAGAAGATGTGCAAGAAGACACAATTATCACCTTTCACAATGTTTAAACTTAGATGTGTGTTTCATGTAGCTTCTTTCAGCTGTAGCTAACTGTTCCTGAAAATCGTAATGCTACTGTAATCTTCAAACATGAAGATCCTGACAGACACTTTCTCAGACGTGTTTAGGTATACCTGACACTTCCTATGCTTAAACACACCTTTCTGACAATTTTAAGTGAGCCCTAAGGCATGCCTAGGACCAAGTTGAGAATAGTAGATCTCCAGGAGCAGGGCTGATCTTCCTTGCAATGTGCAGTTATTTCTTAAATACTGACTTAAATAAGTCATANATATATATATATATATATATATATATATATATATATAATGGATGTTTAAAGATCTGAAACATTAACAGGCATATTTTGTAGACATAATCTAATGCAAATAATACAATTCCTAAAAATAAAGACAAAATTAAAAGTCAGTGTGATTTATGATGCCATTCTTTTGTCATGCGACTAGAAAACCATAAAACAGAAAACTACATCACAGAGAGAGAGAGGACTCCTGTAGACTGTGTGACTGTGTGTGTCAGGGTGTTTAAAATGTGGTCAGACGTTTAAAAAATTACAATTTTAAGAACTTTTAAGGACTCAGCTCTGACATACTTTGTTATAGTGCCAAATGAGTTGTACCTCATTCTTTTGTCAGCTGTGAAGAGGTGAAGCACAAAGAAGACATACAATACACAATATAAATGTTTTCTAAGCAGTAGGGTTTTTAAAACTGCAGCTAGGACAAATGAACACAAATCCTTCCGTTCCTAAGAGTGCATTTTCCACTTTTCAAGCAGAAAGCTCCCTTGTGACGTTTCTGATGACTGAGTATTCACAATCTCCTCACACAACGTACAGTGGCTCTTGCCAAACACAAATTGCTTTCTTATAACATATTTTGTTGCCCACTCGCTAAAATAGCTAAACATAGGACTGGAGGGGAATAAAGTCAGAAGATTTTTCCAGATTGAGTTTAAAGTTTGGCAGGCTTACTTGCCACGTATATCAAAGCTACAGCTTCAAGAGAGAGACTTGTGCTGCTTGTACTTGCCATACTAATTATTGTTGAGGTTAAAATATTAATGACTTTCCTTACCAATGAGGAGTGAGGAGGTTTAGCTGTACCAATGAGGCAGATCCAGATGAATTCCATATTGTCAAAAAATATTTTCTAGTCTGTTTGCAAAAATAAAATTCAGATATCGATAAGGCAATGCTGTGCCTAGACACTAAATTCAAATCCATGTAATGTCCAAGATACCTTCAGCTGGTCAGTTTTTAAAAGGCAGCATAGACGTATACCACAATCCTGTGCCTAAAATTCAGTTAGAGAGAATGACTTAAAATGTTAATTTAAAATGAGAAATAAGCATTGTAGTCATTAATATTCACTTGGTTAGCTCTAAGGCTCACTCAAATTTATCTAGATCATTAGACATGACACTAGGGTGCCTTGGAATCAATCTGGAACTTGCTTAGGAGGTGACTTCATACAAAGTCATTAACTGACTGGGCTTTCAGACATAGCTTGTGTGATATCTAATATAAACCCTCATAAGTGCTTGCCTTTCATTTCATCAGAAATTAACAATGAGACTACGTAAAAGTCATAATAAACTACACTATATATTTAGAAACTACCCTACGTAAAATAATACAGCATTGACTTCCTACCTGTATAAAACTAAATGTGATTAAAAATAAATGTGTTTGGATCTCCAGAGAAACAAAGAGAAGATAAAGTACAGTAAGGTACAGTATCCAATGACTGCCATTAACCCATATTCAAACCTTATTCTGTATTCACTCACTAGTGCACTGGGTAGTGCACAGTGCACCTACTTCAGGTAATCCTCAAAACATCACACCATCATCAGCCACTGCAATGCAGAGGCTGTTCCACACCTGCCCTCTTCATCCAGCTGTGATCGTCACTGTTAGGGTCAGTCATGGGGCACAGAAGGCTAACATCTGTCCTTGAGGTGACTTGAGGGAGCTGGTCTGCACAACTGGAAGTCCAGCAGATATATTTAGACCGGAAGAACAAGGTTGTTTATCTCGAAAATGACTGTGCCCTCTGCATCTCCACAGGAGAGCGTGGCCTGGCTTCGACCACTCAACCCGCTTAAATCCATAGCCAAGGTGTTCGGTTTACCCCTGTGTCAGAGGACGTTCCTTCACTAAGGTGAGTAGAGAGGGGTTTATCTGACTCTGTCTGGATTTTTCTGGATTATTGTTTTGTTCTTTACCTGAAAGATCAAGTGGCAATTGGGATAAATTCAAAAACCTTTCATTTTGAAGGTTATTTAAAACAACATAATGTTGTGGGGGATGTTGTGTCATTTTACGTCACTTCTTATGAAGGTTTGTCATGTTTTGAGTTGCATTTCCATTTAGAAGATGCTTTTATACAAATGAGGAATATCACAAACAAATGGTCAAACAAGAGCTGTCTGTAGTATTACAGTGCAGAATAATTAAGCTAAAAGAGAGGGCGAATTGCTTAATGTAAATGCAAAATAATATTTTTACTTTAAGAAATTGGAAGTGCTCAACTGGCTGTAAGAGATGCGAGGAGATCCACAATGACTAGGGCTGAATTCACAAAACATTCTTATCAAAAAGTGTTTATAGAATGTATCATAAGGACTCCTTATCTTGTTTCCTAAGAAAATGTTTGCAAAACCAGCCCCTGGGAATTGACTTGCCTGGTTGTGATGTGGTTCTTATATTATTGTCACTTTTTTATCGATCTCTCCTGTTACATTGTTTCTGGGTGTTTCTTGTTAAATGTTCTGTTATTGTTGATTAGCTGTCTTGTTAACCTGTGAGGACATTTTAGGTGATCTTCGCTAGTTAAAAGGCTAATAAATAAGCTAAATCATGGTTTCCTTTAAATCCAATAATAACATCAACAGGTTTGTGCGAGTTTTAGAGGTGGGTGATAGAAAACGTCATTATACTGGTATGAAAACAACAGAGATCTGCAAGATAACCTCACTAATAAAGACTGACATTGATATATATGACTAAACCAACATTCCTGCTAGTGAAAACAATCTGACACAAATGACAGTTATGGTCAATGTGCAGATATCTTCCCTAAATCCCAGCCATTGTTGCCTGGCAGTGACTGTGCTTGTCTGGCACTCTTTTAAAAACATATTGAGACAGGAAATACTTTAAAAAAACAGGCAATGGCCCTTAAAGGACACTCTTCCCCCTCTTCCAAATGGAAGAGTGCCACATTGTTAAAAGCTTGATGAAATTTCCATATCAAGTCAGTATTCTAGGACAGCATGAACTCTCCTGAGGTAACAAACTGCTCACCACAGATCATTAGACAGTAGAGATGATGTATGAAATAACATAAACACAATATGAAAAAGGAAACCGCTTGTAACCAAGACTCCTACACTGTTTCCTACATCCGGACAGGTTTATTGTTGGACGGAGGAAGTTAGCTGTTAAATGTGGTGAGGGATCTGTACCAGCCATCTCAAGAAAGTCATTAAATCTGATGATTTTTGTGTGTGGTTTTATAACAGCCAAGAAATATGAGGTTCTTACAGGATAAGGAACATCTTAAATTCCAAACCTCATAATATTCCCACATTTGTGAGCACCAGTTTAAGGTGTAACATAACGACAGACCTCAAAGTAGGTCTACTGAAGCTCTCCTTAAAGCAATAAACGGCTATACATCTTGTTTGAGAATGTCTCTCTAATAATCAGAAAAAGCCAGATAACTATGTAGTTATTGATAAAACACAAACACTGAATATACAGCAATCAGATTGAAGCATATAGTGTCTGTACAGATCTTATCCGAAATACCTGTAAAGTCCATTAAAACGTCTACATACAACCAAAAATGTTCACCTTCTGACTCGTTCTGCATGTATCAGACGTTTAAGTCACACAAAAACCATCTTATAGTTTCAAGCAGAGGATAAATTCTGAGCAAGTGAGCAGAACTAGCTCAAACCTGATGAGTCAGCCATGGTCATCTTACACTGTGTGTTTAAGAGGGCCATTACACACAGGCTGCAAATCCCCATAAGGCACAATTACTTGAAAGAGCTGATTTATCTCCCCTCATCACACCCTATTATTTCTCGAAACCAGGAGTGCTGGCCGAGCAAGACGGCCACCTTATGGAAAGAGCGGGTGATTTGTTTGTTTGTTACTGCATCTGTCTTGCCATAATGTCATCCCCCTGGACATTCAAATCTGTGTGAGCACTTTATAAATATTGCTACATGCTCATTTGGGCCATGCGTTGCTGTTTGTTTGCATTTTTTGCACCGCACTATTGTTGCACTTACTCTGCCAAACACATAGTGGCTTTGATATGTGTTTATAGAACCTGACACGTTGCTCACCTGCGAGCGATTTTAATCAGGCCATAAAAGTGAGGAGCTGGCATCTCTGTTTGTCATGGTAGCTAGACAAAAGTGCTGTATTACAGCCATTATTTGTGACCTTTGGATATTGCTTTTTAATGTCTGGCATCAAACCAAAGCAATCATAAGTTGGTAAGCATTCATTTGTTGTGGATGCTGTTGATTGTACATTATAACGTTGTGACTAAACAAAACAGGCCAAGGTGATACCATTTTATTATTCAAAATTAATGTCAATGTAAATATTTAATTAGGTACAATTCTCAGGATAATTATAATTTTCCTTTTGTTTTTAAAAAGCGATCACTTTAATCTGGTTACAGCAAGTTTATGTTGCAAAAATGCACTTGACATAGTTGCAAAAACACTGTGTCTACAGCAACCATGACCTTGACCTTGGTTACGACAGGCGTATCCTGGTTTATCTTGTCTTGAATTTAATAAGAAGAAATTTACATGCATATCTGAATACTTACTGTAACTCGCGCATAATTCGAAGCGTCATGCATGAGTCATGCATCACTATTCTGAATAATTACTAGAGGACATGAAAAAATTTCAGGGCATAGAGAAAAGGAGTTGAAGAGCTGAAGAACAAACTAGGAAAAGAAGGTCCTGACCAGGTGTGAGTGCTCAGGATATTTTATATTTATTTATTTATTTTTGACAGAAACAAGGCTCAACACTAGACTCTTTGGGGTTGTTGTGTCTCGGTAGGTAAACACTTCTGCTCTTTCAGGCAGTACGTCCTTTCAGCTGTTCATTATCCCTCAGAACAAATAGCTTCTTTACGTTAACATCCCTCATTTGTTTTAAACAATATCATATAATTAAAATCTAATCAAATAATAAAGGGAATCCATGAATATTTAAGTCAGTTTGGATTCTGAATCCTAATGAAATGGTAATTTATTATGACTCCAGGCTTCATTCTAGCCAGGGAACAAATGAACTGGATTTTCAGAGATTTCCCCAAGAACTTTCCCCTTTTTCAGTCACAGTGTTCTTAATATATGAAACTATTAAAAACATCTAGCTGAAACTCACATAAAGTAAATGTAAAATCAAGCCACTGTTAATGATAAAATATGCATGTTTTTACGAAAATAAATCTCTGCAAAGCATAATAACTCAGTTGCACATAAATGAATGATTCAACATCAAAACTCCTCAACATGAACAGTACTAACAAATGCTTTTTTTATATTCCTTGACCGTTGATAATAGTAACTGATCAAATTAATGCTGAGGAACGTCAAACAGAATGTCTATGTAACACTGTGGAAGCACCATGTGAAGCAACACTGTAAATACAGGACAGATGGATGTTGAGAGACATTATATTTACGTTTACAAAGGTAACAGGAGACTGTCCATTAAAGCAATTAATGAGAAGCAATGAATTAGCAATTATTGATAGAATATATGTTGTGTATGTCGCTAATTTGAATTAGCTGTAGAGGAATTTTATGACAATCTTTTTCAGTCTTTCACATACATGAAAACTGTCAGAAGTTTTTCACTTTCTAACTTTCTAACTTTCTTACCTCCGGTTAAGTGTGTGGCAGAAATGTAAAAAAAAAAACTGTGGTCACACTGACAAGAGTAGAGGAGCAATCAAAACCAGCACGAGCGGAGGATATAAATAATAAAAATAGCATAAAAGAAATGAGAGTTTATAAAATTAACTTAGTTCAGTCTTTGTCAAAGCTCAAAATGATTTCTTCTGCTTTGTCTCACATCATCTGACCAGAAACAATAATCAACAAGTGTTCAAAAGAATGAAAGCTTATGGCTTATAGCCTTCATGTGTAAAACTGAATATGTAAAGAAATTAGTAAATAATGTAAAAGAAATAAGCAGCATTAATGAAAAGAAACACAGTCTTGTCAGTTTTCTTTGAAGAAACTTTGATTATTAACAAATAACACGCATGCAACCCTCACAAATGCCACAAAGGTAACCTTAGTGTTGAATAAGGGTAGGTTCAGATATTGAATG
>JAZGTJ010008812.1:0-20399 GCA_036877575.1 Botia almorhae | reverse complement strand
GTGCATTGCAATATTTTAAGCAAAACTGTGCTATTACTCTGCTAATTAAACCTTCACACTCTGCTCTTACTGGTGGAATGTGCAATCAATGAAGATTGGCCACAAGGCTGGTCAAATTTAGCCATGAAACCTCCAACACTAAATTGGCCAGTGTTTCAGTTTCATTGTCCAACCCCTGTATTTTATGTATGTATGCTACTTTTGCATGTTACGTAATTCATGGTACTATTGCAAATCCCTTATACCTGTCCCATAAGATGTTGTCTATTATATGCCATCCCTATGTAAGTTGGAACGCATATCTTGCTCAACAATTTTATGGTTTTATCGGTTCACTCAACCGTTTATTTGTAAACATACTATAAACCTAGTATACCTAATTAGTCTTTTACATCCCACACATATTATTTGCAATAATACCATTAACATGTCCGACATTTGTTCTGTGTTTTTATTATTATTCTTTGTTTCTCTATGTAAAGCTGCTTTGAAGCAATGCAACACTGTAAAAAGCGCTATATAAATAAAATTGAATTGTGAAAATAGAAATGTATATAATGTATTATTTTATCACAGCCATTCAGTTGATAAACAGGTAAAACTACATTGCTGTTGACCAGTTTACGTCACAAAGTTCCTACTCCTCTCTCTCTCTCTCTCTCTCTCTCACTCAGAGTTCCTACCAGGAAAATGTACTAGAGGATAATTTAGTATAATTTAATATTTATTTATAAATTTTATAAATAAATTTTATATTTATTTATAGGGTAATTTATAATTTAGTTTCTACAACTACCCTAGCAACTAATCATAAGTTTTTGCTTCATCCTGATTATAATAGTCATTATAATCAGTTATTATGCCCAGAGCTTTAACACTGCTCTGATAAAAAGCACAGCTAACGCGCTCTTTACTCATGCTGTAGATAACAATTAACCTCTAGGGGGAGACAGAGTTTAAAAGAATCAGATCCAAAAAAACGTAGTCAAGTGTCCCTTTATTATTAAAGAAACAGAATGACAAGCAATTTCATAGAAGTCAAAACAGACAAGCCCAGGTATTTTGTAAAAATGACTCTTTTGATACATTAAAAAAATAAAACCCAGGGTTAAATGGAAAACAACCCTAAATCATCTAGTTTAGCCAAACGGGTGACAGGAGAGCCATCAGAAAAACAACTTGGAAAAAAGTAGTCTTTCTTCTTCAGCTCAGTGTAGAACACAGTCAAAGCCAGAATAAAATAAAAATGATTTAACCCTTTGAAAAACAGAGTAGAACAGGCCTTCCTGTGAGGTATTTAAAATAAACTATGCTTAAAAAATACACCAGAGACAGTTGGGTCCTCATTCCATTTATAAATTGAATTGACAAAAACAAATCAATCTAAAACCAGTTTTTCTTGTTTTTGATTGACTGGGGTCTGCTCAGGGTTTTAATCATTAAAATTATCTGCTGATTGCATTTCATCTAATATCAAAATATTCTGGGCGTGCTGGAGCTTAGCAAATGATAGTTATGCATATGGTTGAATGTTATCAAACATGTCTTTTTTCAATTAAAAAAAAGGCTTTGTGACATTCAGCTGTAATACTCAATAAGCACCTGTTAAACAAAAAAACTGACAAGAAACATCAAAGCAACACGTTCTAAAAACAATTGAAATGACTGCCATCAGGAGAATTTTATTTAGTTAGTTAAGCCTACCTAGTACATGCAGTGTTAGCTTACTAGCTTACTGCAGTATGCACTAACACCGCAGCACCTATCAGTTAGGGAAAAAGAGCCCTGAGCAAACCCACAATCCCTTTTAGCTTTTCTGGCCAATCCAGTAAAACCTTCATGTGGTCTGTATGGGTATGTATTGATACAAAGCCATATGAATGGCATTACAAACCACTGTGACATCATAACCAATGACTTGTACATACAAACCAGCATGTATCAAATTATTCAGAGGAAAGTTTTAAAATCTAAAGTGCCAGCACAAGTAAATATACATCAAATTAGGATAACAGGGAAAAAACATGACATTGTATTGAAAACAGTGTGGCGACAGTTGGTGACTCGAACAGTCATCTGTACAGAAACTGTACGTCGGGTTCAAGCTCTCACAACTTTCTGTATGAGCTACGCATGCTCAAAGTCTGCCTTTTAAATAGAGATCCAAATGGTCTAGTGTATTGTTACTTCAGTATTACCTGTTTTTTTAATTTTACTATTGATTGTGATGGATTGTCAATACATTCTCTTTTCCTTATAAAAATTACACTGAAATTAAAGGTCAACAATATTATTCATCTATAATCATTCTATAACTAAGGGGGGAAAATTGTAACAATAATAAAAAGAAAAACTGCTAAAAAGGAGCTAAAGATACTACTTTATCAGTTCAGTTATTGTTATAATATGTAAATAACACTTTAGATCATGATCTTTCATGGCAGTGAAAAGAAATTCCCTTATGTATATCAAAATTCATAAAATGCCCTGCATTTGGAATATTCAAAGTACATATGAGAAATCTAAACATTTTAAGTAATTGATGGCGACATCGATAAAATATTGCCGTACCGAAAGAGTTAGTGGAATTTAGTTGTGAACTGAACAGTGAAGTTCAACAACCCTTTCAAGGGCATGACTGATTTCATAACTTTTTCAATAGAAAGGCATAGTTTGTATCAAACTTCTCAGGTTGTAAGGATCAGGCTATTTACATTCTAATAACAGGCAGATTGAGGCTGACCCCAGATCAGTACTTTTACTCTCATAAATTTAATAGCCCATATGTGGGCCCTGGGCATTGAAGGATTGCCTCTCCGATGCCTAAGAATGGAATGTGAGATGATTATCTCAATAAAAAAATGATAATCTATAATGTATTAATCAATAAATCAAACCTACACCCTTATATCAGCTAAATAAAAAATAAAAAAAAATCTTATAAAACTGTAGAAGTAATGAATATGAATTTTAACAGTATCTTTTAGCAAAATAATCTGACAAGTGTTTCATTACTTCTGGTAAATTTAAGAAAATAACAGCACAAAAAAATATCGTCTCACCTCAGGTGATTTACATAAAAAAAGAAAAAAACAGCCATCCTGTTTTCAAAATTCAAACCAAATGGCTTATATATTTACATAAATGCACTAATTCATAGACTGATTTAATACAAAGCACCATTCCTTAGGTAACTTCAAAAACAAATCAAATTTTTAAGTTTAATTGGACTTTTATTGTTCGTATAAAGGAAGCAAAGCTCAACTGAACAAAAAAAGAAAGACCTTGCATGATGTGAAAATGCAAAAAAAGAAAGAAAAACTGTAAACTGAGACGCTAAGTAGTTTAAATTTTAACTTTTACATTTCAGAGCCAGATTATTCTACTACCTTGGTCTTTATGGGTTTAAAATAGAAAAATACAGGAAAATGTTTTTTTATCAAAAAGGTAAACATTCTATTGCTTAGTAAAGCCTGTTTCTTTTTACGTGAAAAACACTGTTGTGATTTCTGATTCTCAAAACTAATTATGCCACATTTGGTCGTTATGTATTTGGTCCAGGTAAAAAAAACCCAACAATTTTAGCAGTTAATCTTAGTATCAAAATTAAATCTGGAAGAAAAAAGAAAAAAATAATGACTGACAAGTGGCAATAAAAGTAAATTGGTTATGGTATGTCAGACATGTGAGCATGTATTGACTGTACAGCTGGATGATTGAACAGCTCTGAACTATCAGAAAAATTATTCAGCATTACAGTAATCTTCAAAAAAACATTAACCACTTTCCCGCACCCCTGAGCTAAGTGACATAATATAACAGATTACAGAGATTATATAAAAATTGAACTGGCTCATTTTGATTCAGATTAGCACTTAATTGGACCTTTTGCACCTCAAATCTGATACTCTTATACATCTACAGAGATAAACAGAGTCAGATATTTGTCACTGGTGCTCAGTGATCATTTAGTCAAATACGGAGTAAAATACTGTTGTCTAGCATTGAGCCCATGCAAATACTTATATTTTTATAAAGGCATCTACAATAATAAACCATGAAAAAATGGGCAGTGATGGAGAGAGAGAGAGAGAGAAAGGGCGCAAGCAAACCAAACAAAATGTTAAAGTTCCCTAATAACAAAAACATTTTGTTTGCTTGCATAATTTTTACCTCGTATTTTAAAAACATGCAGTCAGTCTCACTTCAAAGTATCACCCAATGAGAAACTTATAAGTGCTTGCCCTTCAAGTATTTAAGAAAAAAATCCTCTCAATTCTCTCTTGAAAACAAACATTCGCAATCCCAGAACAACAGAGCTGATATGCTGAGAGAACAAAACGTGCAAGTGTGTAAAACTAAAATGTCATGGATACCCAGAAGTAAACTTTGCAATAACGTGACTCTGCCTGCCTGAATCTCTTACTCTTTATCTCTGGGGGGCAACTGAAGTTTGAGGAAGGGGCTTAGTTAAGTTTCTTCCGAGAAGCATGGTGGTCGTTTGGGGTAAAATCTGCACAGAATCCATTGGCCGTGGGGCTGGAGGCATGGGAAGAGAAACCACCCTCAAATCCTGTGTTGTCTGGATAGAGGTAATCCTCTGCAAAGTCTGGATGCTGCTCTGCAAAGTCCCTAAAGTTCACTGCCACAAGGTGGCGTCAGAAGAACAGTGACTATCAGAGCAAGAACCAAGATAACTATCCTATATGAAGCCACCTAACATAGACTTCAGATCATTAATTACTGAGTTATGCTTGAACTGCAGATAGTAAACTAATCAGCATGATTAACAGGTTACTGCTGTTTTGATAAGAAAGTCTAGCAAAAATATACCAAAACAGACTGATATACAATTTAGAAAATATATTTAAAGGTGCAGTAAGCGATTTTTAAAAAAAACACTTGAAAAGTGTCCTGGACTGAGGACCAAAACACACTTATTGCCAATCAGAAGTCTACTAATGATAGGGATAAGAGAGTGCTCAGTGCATATAACAGACATTAGCAGAACAACTATAGAAAGGGCAGACAAATGTGGGTGGAATATAACATTGAAAATAAGTGATACAATCAGACAAGGTAGAACATGCATTAATATCTGAGCAGCTTTCCAGTGCTGGAGAGAACTTAGGGAGCATGAAGGCCTAAAATCTGAGAGGTTGCTTTATTTTTTCTCAGTAGGTGAGCAATGTTGGTTTTGCTGTTTCACAGAACTAAGATATGCTGTCTTTTGCTTTAATATGCTCATCTGTCCTCTCCACTTGTTAGCTCATTTGCATTATTACAGTGCCTTGCAAAAGTATTCATAGCCCTTAAACTTTTCCACATTTCGTCATATTACAACCAAAAACTTAAAGGTTTTTTATTGAGATTGTATGTAATAGACCAACACAAAGTAGAACATAATTGTGAAGTGGAACAAAAATTATAGTTTTCAAAATTTTAAGAAAATAAAAAAAAGTGTGGTGTGCATTTGTATTCAGCCCCCCTGCATAAATACTTTGTAGAGCCACCTTTCACTGCAATTACAGCTGCAAGGCTTTTTTAAGGTATGTCTCTACCAGCTTTGCACATCTAGAGGCTAAATTTTTGCCCATTCTTCTTTGCAAAATAGCTCAAGCTCAGCCAGATTGGATGGGGAGTGTCTGTCAACAGCAATTTTCAAGCCTTACCACAGATGCTCAATGGGATTTAAGTCTGTACTTTGATTGGGCCATTCTAACACATGAATATTCTTTGATCCAAACCAAACCATTCCATTGCAGCTCTTGCTGTATGTTTAGGGTCATTGTCTTTCTGGAAGGTGAATCTCCTTCCCAGTCTCAAGTCTTTTGCAGCCTCCAGCAGGTTTTCTTCCAGGATTGCCCTGTATTTTATTGCCCATCCATCTTCCCATCAACTCAACCAGCTTCCCTGTCCCTGCTGAAGAAAAGCATCCCCACAGCATGATGCTGCCGCCACCACCATGTTTCACAGCGGGGATGGTGTGTTCAGGGTGATGAGCAGTGTTACTTTTCCGCCACACGTAACGCTTTGCATTTGGGCCAAAAAGTTCAACTTTGGTCTCATCTGACCAGAGCACCTTCTTCCACATGTTTGCTGTGTCCCCTACATGGCTTGTGGCAAACTGCAAACATGACTTCTTATGCGTTTCTTTCAACAATTGCTTTCTTCTTGCTACTCTTCCATAAAGGCCAGATTTGTGGAGTACATGAGTTGTCCTGTGGACAGATTCTCCCACCTGAGCCTAACCCTGCTTTAAACTTCTCCACAACTTTATCCATGACCTGTCTGGTGAGTTCCTTGGTCTTCATGAAGCTGTTGGTTCACTAGTGTTCTTTAACAAACCACTGAGGCCTTTACAGAAACAGGTGTATTTATACTGAGACTAAATTACACACAGGTGGACTCTATTAACTAATTAGGTGACTTCTGAAGGCAATTGATTGCACTGGATTTTATTTAGGGGTATCAAAGTACAGGGGGTTGAATACAAATGCACGCCACACTTTTCAGATTTTTATTTGTTAAAATTTAGAAAATCATTTTCGTTCCACTTCACAATTATGTGCTACTTTGTATTTATCTATCACATAAAAACTTAATAAAAAACATTTAAGTTTTTGGTTGTAATGTGACAAAATTTGGAAAAGTTCAAGGGGTATGAATACTTTTGCAAGGCACTGTATTTTCGTTCAGTATGTTGGGCAGAGCTATCAAAATAGGGGCAAGATCTAGGGGCAAGGTAGGGGTGTGTTTGTTTTGGTGATTTCAAATATCAACAGTGTTTACCAGAAACCGCTTATTGCACCTTTAATATTGTAAAGAAGAATGCTTATTCATACCAAAGGTAAGTTTGCCAGAGTCCTCTTCATCGATGGCTTTAAACAACCGGCCGACTTTAAGTTCTCCCATCCCTAGAGCTGTTCTCAAAATACACATTAGCTCATTCTCTGTGATCGACCCATCCTCTTCTGCCTCAAACATCTGAAAGCAACAAATATCCAACAAATAAACCTCAAACTTATATCTCTCAAGAATAGCTCAATCATCCACAAACTGTTGTCTCTGCACAGTTGTCGTCCCAACTAACCAATCACTGCAAGGTACTGCCCGAAAACGCTTTCAAACTTAGAATACAAATGCAATGTTTTTCTGTTGTCACTTACCTTGAAGGCCAACTTAATGGTTTCCAGTGTCTTTGCCGGCCTACACACTACAGAAAAAGCAATCACAAATTCTCGGATGTCCATTGTGCCATCTTCATTCTGCTCAGAAAGACATTGAAAGAACAGTGAAAGAACAGTGAAAAAACATTGATTTTAATGAAAATCATAAAAATAACAGACATTAAAGCTACTCATTTGAATTACACAGTAATATATTCTTTTATCAAGCTGTTAACATTTTAAAACTCCTAAAGATTTACCTCATCAAAGAGAGCAAACATTTCTTGGAGCACATCTGACACGGGTAGATCCAAGAATAGGGCAAAGTCATCCAAATTCAACCTTTCTTCCTGGAGTTTACGAGCTCTGTTCCCATATTCCTGCAGGAGCTTCTCAGAGTTCTCCCGTTTAAATCTGAAATAATAACATTTAAATTCACACAAATGTGGAAAAAATACCTTATTACAATCTTTCTGTATCAATTAAAGGTATGGTAAGCAATTTCAGAGAGTCTAGCAATAGCAAGCTAGCTTTGAAAGCAAAAGATCCCACCCTCCCCTTAGAGCGTTCTCCAACGTCACGCCTTTTCAAACACATGAAAACCACTGTTTGACAGGCAAATACGACATCCTACCAAATTGGATGAAATTTTATGGTTCTGCGCCTTATAGTAAATATAGTAAACTGTACTTTTGTAGTCTTTTTGAAGTGCTGACCATGCAAATATTTACATTGAAATTAATCATAAATTACAAATAGAGGTTTTATAAGCTGTGTCAAAGACTGTTAAGTAAGCTATTAGGAAAGTACTTAAAGGCTTCAGAACACCTTGGTAAAATCTTAGCTCATCCTTGCTGATAATAACTGCTGTATTTATTGTAATGAGACTCACCCTAGTCTCCGGACCAGTTTGGCAAACTCCAACAAAAACGTGTCCACAGGCAACCTGATCTGGCCCTCAGCCATGGCTAACTGACAATCTTCAAATGAATAGTCTGTCACGGGGACCTGCAGGGCCCTTTACACAGAAGCACATGAACATTATACACATATCTCTCATCTCATTCTGGCACACACAAATGCACAAAGTTCTGCATTTATACTGTGTAAAAGCAGGTTCCAGTATACAGTAAAAACATTAAATTACAGTAAATGTTATTTGTAATTTCCCTTCATTTCAATGACACATTTCATATATCATATATATTATTATGAAAGGAAAAATTGTAAAACAACAGATTTTAATAAATAATCAAGGGCAGTACAACAAATATTATATAATTAAGTACATTTTAATAATAATATTGTTTTTGCCTCCACCTTACATTAATGAGAATTAAGCATTACAGTATTAAAAAGTCACTGTCATTTTAAATGTACAAGCCAAAATATGTCATTCTCTTAGTCTGATTACTTTAATGAAATTGAATTATATCAACAATTACAAACAAAATATTTATTGACACAAACAATGCAGTACGATATTTTAGAGTTTCTACCAGAGCTTACTTTGCCATTATGCAGCGCACATTGTGGGCGAAGAGCCCTGGATTCTTCATCTCCTCCTCTGAGGGTGTGTAAATGGGCAGATACTAAAACAGATAAAACCAGTCAGTGTTTCTCTTTACACTCTCTTGACCTCAATGGGCTGCCACGCTGGAGCCTTTATAAACCATGTCTGTGCGAATCGAGGTCAAGCCCAGTCCAGACTCACAAATGAAGCCCAAATAATTTGCATTTGCCTGCAGTATTTCCTAAACTTGAGAGCGAGCATGTAAATGAGGTCATGGTCTGACGCTCAGTCCACCATTTGCTTCACTCACATGTGCTGCAAATCCAATAATGACAGAAGCAGGATTTACAGGTGCCCTGCTTACCTCGTCCCTCTTTACCACTCATAATTAAACTGTTAATGGCTTCTTAATGAAAAGAATGAGTTTGGAGAATTTGTAGAACTCGGTTCGCTCTCTGCCTGCTGGTGTGCAAAAGCCCAAGCCATCTGTTCAGAAAACCTCCCAGAATACAAGAGAACTATATACGAACACAGCAAAAAATAGATCAAACAGGAACTGAAATTTACAGCATGTCCTATCCAGACGCAACACAATAAGATTCCAGCGACAGGCGATCTGTCTGCTGTGATGTGACAATCATGAATCAGCCAATTAGAACACTATATCCTGATACAGCACATGAATAGTTAGCATGAATATTCTGCATATTGTGGCCAAAAATACATCAAATATAAGTGAATTTACTAGCAATTTATGGAATAGAACAGCATAAATATTCTGCATATTGTGGTCACAATTCAAATATGAGTGAATTTACAAGCAATTCATAGAATAGAACAGCATAAATATTCTGCATATTGTGGTGAATTTAGTAGCAATTTATTTTGTGCATTAAAGTATTTTCTGAAAAAAAAGGCTTTTTTTGGTTATTAGAACAATAAATGGTTTCCCTTCCCTGAGATTGTGAGGCTCTCAAACAGAGAACAACAGACTGTAAGAGCACATAAAAAACTAAACAGACTGGATAAGAAAGAGCAAGTAAGTCAGTACAAAACCGCATGAGAGCAAGTAAAAGAGAGACTCACCTCAATCTCAAACTCATTGTGAAGTTGGCACAGAGTCAACCACAGGATCTTAAATCTGCAAGCAAACAAATTTACACTTTGTGTTCAAATGTGTCATTCTTTCTTTTTCTATTCTGTCCAGAAAAAAAACAGTAAATGAGTATCTATCATGAATATTGCATGGGAGCATTTACAATTAGCGACACAATGATTTTTAATTATTAAAGTCAATTATGAAGGGCAACAAGCCGACAAACACAAGTTACAAGTCTTTTGCTTTGAGATTTTATAGACTTCTAAACTTTAGAGTCTTTAGATGTAAAATGTCTCTTTTATAATAGTATTTTTTATTGCATGTGTTGTTTAAAAGGTGGTACTCACGCCCCTGGCCCCTGCCACGTCCAGGTTATAGAGTCCTGTAAAAATTGTTTTCAAAATTATTCCATGAAGACTTGCAATACAAATACAGCTCGGCAATATTGGTTTGCTTTATAGGGACAGGTCACACAAAAATGGAAATTAAAGAGCATTAGCATTCTGCCACTTCCATACAATGAAAAATCTTTTTGTTTCACTGAAGAAATAAAATCACACAAGTGTGAAACAAAAAAGGTGGGAAAATGGCTAAATTTTATTTTTTATAAAGAAACACACAAATGTCTTACCAGTTGGTTGGGGTAGCGGATTACTACAGGCTGTACAGGTACTGCTGGAATGAATGCACCTGCATTAAATAAACACATTGTGACATCATTTAAGCCATAAAAAGACAAGTTCTCTATTCAATGACACAACAGTTAAATTATGTTGTACTGCACATTTATTTTCTGAAACCACAGGTTTTACACAAAGTTAATACAGAACAGTAAAGCTATTTTAAATGTTACATATGCACAGATGCTTTTATCCAAAGTGGTTTACAAAGCATCTCACAGGAGCATCCGCTGACCTAATAAGCTACAGCAAACCATAATTCAGAAAATATGAAGTAATTTCGTGTGGAGGTCTGGACATTAAACTTGGACACATACAGTTATTACAGTTCATATTCATATTACTATTAGTTCATTTATTTTCCAATGAAAGTTAGCATTTGAGGTGGCATAAGTGAAACTTGTTTGTGATCCAACAAAAACTTTAGCACAGTTTATGGAAAACTTTATGCAAAAGTGCACTAATGAAATATACTCTGGCTTTAACTACACAGAGATTCCTCAAGACCAATTAGCCGATTAAAATAAGTATCACTATACATTCGGCAGCAAGAGTATGAAGACATACAAACCTGGTTTGAATGTGATCAGACAGGATCTATTGGTGCATGTGCCCTCCGGGAATATCATTATCTAGAAAGCAGAGAATTATCAGGCTAATGAGCTTCCAATTTGTTCAATGGTTAATTATTTCCCAGTCTAATTTACCACATCAGAGTGTAAAATCTTTAAATCAAGCTGTCTGAAAAGGCACTGACATAACATAGTAAAGAGAAAATAACAGGTCCACAGGAGGAACTAATATGGAAGAAATAAGAATATACTCTATTTTTTTAAACTGCTTGCTCAAAACTTAAGAAAATATTGTGAATGCTGCACGTCCAAAGCTGTAAAGCATTTAGCCTGAGTCTGTAAGGCGAGACTGTACCTGGGGCCATTCTCCACCTGAATGTGCCCTTCTTTTGATCTCCTCCACAGTCTTTCTTCTGGAGTCCTGGTCCGAGCGGGACACAAACACCGGCCGGATGTATTTAATCAGAGCTGGAGAATATACAGATATAGAGGGTCACACGTCACATGTCAAATGGTATAAAGTTTGTGCGTAGGTGGAGCTATACACACACAGGTTTTCGAAAGGTGTTATTTTTAGTCTCAAGAACTTAATGAGCCTCTTGATTGCAGAAGCTCATTCAATGACACATTGAGGACAGTGTAAAATGGAAAGCTATTACAGAAAAAGTATTCAAGCTTATTTGTCTTAGTTTAGAAAAGGGGTAGGCAACATGAGAGAAAATGTATTGCAATAGTTCTTAAAACTTTAAAAACCTAAACAGAAAAGTCATTTAAAAACATCAGGAAAAAAAATTAGGACCTTTTTGATTTGTGTCCAAAGACTAACTAAAATGGCAATAAAACAAACTATACTAAATAAATTAATTTGCTCCACCGTAATACACCTAATTGTTAATTAATACAGCAATATGTACAAGATGTTGTAAGGGGAAAGTGCACCGATATTGGTGCCCAATTACAAACAGACAGTAAGGTGTACATCCCCACAACAGGCTGTTCTAGGCCAACATAGGCCCAGGTGGCAGGATACTGTCAAAACCAAATACAGTTTTCAGTACAAGAATGGCATCTCAAAAACCAGATCCCTAAAAATGCTGTCCACACAGGAACTAGCTTGGTTACCGCATTAATAGGTTCCATTAGCATACAAATTTTAAGTTAGTATAAAATGCAAGTTGGGGGCTGGGGGTTTTACAGATCTCAGAGCACCAGCACCATTTCAGAAGTACATGAGAAAATGTGTTTCATTATTTGGTCAGTTTGAGACACCACAATGTTAAGCTAATGATGATTTCTTTCACTTCCATATTCCCTATTCTCTGCTAAACCTTGTTACACTGCTAGTTTGTGCACCTTCCAGTTCTGCCTGTCCTTCAAACATGCTGCACATCCAATCAGTCTGCTGAGCTGTAGGGAAGGACAGCGTGTGCTGCTGGTTGAAATGAGCTCACCATCCCTGAGGTACAATCCATCAGCACAATCTTTAAAGCTCTGGAGGTGTATGGAAGAAAGGCTGATGATTTAGATAAGTCTGGTGCCTGAGGTGGTATAGATCACTGCTGAGCAGGGGAGATGTGATGGACGCTAGTCCTTAATTACCCAAGCACTAAACTGCAATGTGCAGCTCTGCATCACCCAGGTTAATTTAAAGAAAAATGCTCTTAAAAATTAAAAATCTGGGGGCTTCCTGTAAGATGGCGGAGTAAGAGTTGAAATCTTCTATTTCGGCTGTGAAAACATCGCTGCAGGTACAGGAAGGAAAGCTTAAGGATTTTGAAGAATCACTCACCGATGTAGATGGTCACGTTGCCTCTTTGGAAACCATGTGTACTGCTTTGTCGAAAGATAATGAATGAATGAGGGCTAAACTCAACGACTTAGAAAACCACTCGAGGAGAAATAATGTCAGAATAATTGCCATTTCTGAGGGCACACATCTGACCACATTTACGGTCGCCAAAACGGAGAGCTGCTTTCAACCCGATAAAAGCGCAGCTTAGGGAAGCTGGTATCGAGTTTTGCCCTTATTTTCCTGCACGCTTATAAATATATAATAATACCACAACGGTATGAGGCATTTCTTTGATTCCCCTCAACAAGCCACTGAGTTTATTTGGGGTGTTTTGTCACCCGCTGTGGGCAAGTAGTGCTAATAATGTAATGCTGAACTAATTCATGGTTGACTGTTCAATGGACACATTCAAATCAAATTTTGTTTGAACTGTTTCATTTGGTATGTGCCGCAATTTTGGGCAGTCAGCTCTATGAATGATACGTTTGGTGACTTGACTATGGACTATATAAGCTAATATTTTTCTATATGTTTGCTCGTGTATCGAGATGATAACATGCTCTTAATATTGTTTGTAAAGTGAATGCGCCTCCTGCAATAGGCGTAATTGTTAATGGTGAGTCAATACTGCTTTGTCAGTTTCAGCTCAACAGAGCAGGAATGATTACTGGTAAGTGATGACACCAGTGGATGTTTGGTTTTTGATGGTTACTGTATGGGTTTTGGAATGGGGGAGGGTTGGGTTTGTGTGCGGCGTGTTTTATACATCAGCTTTCAATAAGCAACTGTTCACCATAACGAACACCGGTAAAGTTGTATACTGTTTATGTAACGTACTTTGTCTTTTTTCTACATTTACATTTATATTTATGCATTTGGCAGACGCGTTTATCCAAAGCATAAAAATGAGCATAGAGCATAGAAATGCTCAAAGCATTTCTATGCTTCATTTCGGTCAATTTATTATTTGTTACCTTCTGACAAAATATCTAAGCCCCAGGCAACTGAGATAAATTTTGGGACTTGGAATGTGAAAGGCATTAATAATTTAATTAAGAGAAATAAGATTATGGCACATCTGCGCCTCCTAAAGGCGGAGGTCGCCTTTTTACAGGAAACACACATTTTTAATGCAGATGTGGTAAAACTTAGACGGTGTTGGGGGGGTCAGGTATTTGATTCTTGTTTTAATGTGAAGAGTAGAGATGCCGCAATTTTTAATAGGAAAGATGTTCAATTTTTTACTGGCAGTGTTATTAGAGACCCTTTTGGCCGATATGTTATTGTGGTAGGTTGCCTATTTGGAAAACAAGTAATTTTGGTCAATATCTATGCTCCAAACTTTGATGATTGCAATTTTTTTAGCAAAGTTTTTGGGGCTGTTCCGTCGGCTGATAATCATGCTTTGATCATAGGGGGGAATTTAATTTTAGATACTTCTCTAGACAGGGCCTCACCTAGAATCATACATCCTTCTAAGTCTGCTGTAGTTATAAAGGATTTTTGTGAGCAGTATGGACTGACTGACCCATGGAAATTCTTTTTTCTCCCCAGTACATCATTTATATAGCCATATAGATTTATTTTTGATAGATAAAAGCCTGTTATCTTTTGTCACCGCGACTAAATATCATTGCATTGTGATATCGGACCATACCCCTTCTTCATTTAAGCTCAGTTTCCCCAATTACCACTCATGTTTTAGACCCTGGAGGTTAAACTCTGATGATAAATTTGTTAAATTGTAGAGGTGTCACTCTAAAGGGGAAGGAACATAAAATATCTTTATATGCGGATGATGTTCTTTTATATGTTTCTAACCCTGCTGCATCATTACCCCATATATTATCAGTATTAGAGAATTTCGGGGAAATCTCAGGCTATAAAATTAATATGCATAAGACACTTTCCAATTGTTGTGTCTCCTTGATTTTGCTTTCCATACTATCCCATTTAGAGTGGTCCAAAATGGGTTTAAATACCTAGATATTTCAATTACGCCCTCCTTTGAAAATTTTATTTAAGGCCAATTTTTCCCCACTTCTAAAACGTTGCAATCATGATTTCAAGAAATGGTCTGCCTTACCCCTCTCTTTGACTGGCCGTATTAATTTGATTAAAATGACGGTTCTACCATGCTTTTTATACTTATTTTTAATTATACCTTTTTTCATAAGAAAAAGGGTTTTTTTCTAACCTGGATAAGTTAATAAGCCTTAGTTAAAAAATCCTTTTTGTGGGGGGGTAAATCCCCTCGAATTGGGAAATCCTTTTTGCAGAAACCTAAGTGTCAAGGAGGGATGACATTGCCTAACTTTTTGTTTTATTATTGGGCAAGCAATATTAAAAAAACTGTGTATTGGGTATCAGCTTGGGATTCATAGTCAATGCCTGTGTGGGTGCAAGGGGAGGAAACCTGCAACAAATTCTCCCTCAAGTCTTTAATCTGTGTGCCACTTCCAATATCAGGAAATAATTTCATTATATCAACTAATCCAGCAGTTGTAAATACGTTACAAATTTGGTCACATCTTCAATTGCTGGTCCCATTGTCTCCAATTGTTTATTCCCCCCGTCCTTTATAGATACTGCGTTCCTGGCATGGGAAGATCAGGGAATTAGGTCCTGAAAGATTTATTCTTAAACAATATTTTTTTGTTCATTTGAGGAGCTTGTGCACAACTTTTCCCTGTCTAAACCCAATTTTTTTTAGATGCCTGCAAATAAGGAGTTTTATTAAGTCAACGTTCAAGTCTTTTCCAGAAATACCTGCTTCCTCAGTCATTGAGGCTATGCTAGATTTAAAACCAAAAGGACTAATTTCTTGTATGTATTTTCATATAAGCACTATAGATCCACAAAGTTCAGACCATGTTAAAAATTCATGGCAATTTGTCCTGGGTAGAGACTTTGCTGATATTAAATGGGTAGGTATTTTGGACACTCATCATCACCCTGTGCCAGACATGCCCTTATTCAATTTAAAATACTTCACAGACTACATTACACCAATTCAAAATTGGCTAGGATTTACCCCACTGTTAGTCCTCCTTGCATTAGATGTCTACATTCACCAGCCACAACAGCCCATATTGACCCTGACCCCCTCTTAGCCGTATTTTGTATTAGTCCTGAAAATACTGTACTTGCGGAAGGAATGAATAATGTAAATTGCCTTTACTGCGCTGTTGGCAAGACGTTTAATTCTCTTCCATTGGAAAAAAGCTTAACTCCCAACACATAATAGATGGGTTAAAGAACTGATGTATCATATTTAGCTTGAAAAAAATAAAATTCAATGTCAGAGCCTCAAAACGTAAATTTTTTGAAACATGGTCACCCTTCTTAATATATTTTGATGAATTACAATTTATTGAGGGAGGGGTTACCTAAACATATGAACAAATATGGACCAACAGACTCTATGCCATTTAACCACATTTATTTATTCATTTATTTATTACCATGTTGTATTATTATTTTTTATTTATTTATTCTATTTATCTTTCTGAAGATCTGTTGCCTTGTTTTATAGCCTTTCACATCAGTTACAACTAGGTAATTTGGACAGTTTGAGGCATGTATAAGGTGGTTAATTTTCCTTTTTCTTTTACTTATTGATTTGTTTATTTATATATATATTTTTTTTCTAATTTTAACATCTACATATGTACCTTATACCCTACATATGTACGTTGCTGCTACACATTTGGTTGTTGTTTTGAAGATGTTTATGTTATCTTTAAACTGTTAGCTATTTGTTTTTGCTGTTAAAGCCGCACAAAGGGGGAAATGGGGGAATATCCTGGGAGGTATGTTTTTTTTTGTTGCATTTCCTCTTCTTTTGCCGTTAATAAATACGAAGCATAAAAAAAGTAAAAAAATGTTTTTTAAATCTGTCATTTACTTATTTCAACAAATTTCACTGAGACATTAATGATTTTACTGTTAAATTGCTTGAATATTGGATTGTTTTTCACCAAAATGGAAAATGATCAGTGAGCCACACAAACTTTGTTACTGATACTGTTGGCTGCTTTATTATGCATTTAAATGAGTCATAATATACTGCCACTGTACTGAAACCACCCAACTGGATGTTTATAAAAACATGTTTGTAAAAAGAAAAGTCACAAAGGGTTTGGAAGGAAAGCAAGCTGAATAAATGATAACAGAACATGTGTTTCTGGGTGAACCATTCTTTTAATGCCTTCTCTGGACAAGCATCACCAAAATTAGCATGTGCATTTTTCTGTAGGTCATCCAACCACCCTCAAAAAGTAAAGCAGTGACATCTGAATTCATAAATGTTTGGCATGTGTGTGACTGATCACACACATGCACGCCACATATACGTGGCCTTCACTACATTGTTTCTTAGCAGATAACCCATTCACCCTACATCCTGAAAACCAGTAGCCAGACAATCAAATTGGACCTTGTGATTTCAGTTCTTGCCATTGTGCGTGAAGTGCATTAGACAGTCAGCGTGTCAAGAATACTGAGGTTAAGAAAAGCATATGCTCAGCACCTTCTTAGTGCTGAGACTAATACAGCTGCAACATACTTCAAAATAACCAGAATTACAAGCTCAAAGTTCAAATTGTACCTTTTGAAGTTCTATGCTGCCAGCCAGGTAAGCACATTTCATGCTGCTGGTCAACCAGACTAATAAACTCTAAGTTGTAAAACTGCCATTCAAATACAACTAAGCAAAACTAGAATTGTTTTCCTAAATGTCTTCCTCAGGGAGCGTAGCTGTAAGTACATTTGCAAACATTTGCAGCATAAAAGGATGAATTTTAGAAGAGAAAGACACCCATGTAGCAGTGATTCTGCAGCTTGCACTGACACATCCCAGAAGCAATCCATCAGTGACAGCTTAATTCTTTCTGTTTGTCTGCCGGGCCCCACAAGCCCTCAACACTGGCCCCTAACGTCATTAAAGAGCCTGCATGCCAACTATTGATTTAAAATCCACACAGATAAGATGATCACACTGTTGGTGTAAGTTGAGCACAGGTCACTGTTTGTAGTCTTTTTATACTTATTCAAAACAGTAGCATTGTCATGAAAAGGAAACAGGCAAACATGTGAATAAACTATACCGCTGTGCATTTCATAGTTAAATCTGGAAGCAAATGCTATTGATTACCTGTATTTTCCACTTGTATCTAAATTTTTTAAATCAAAATTTGTTCGTAACCACAAAAATTAAAACCAAATCAAAATGAAACATTTTTATATTCAAATATGAAAGTTTCAAGCTATGGAGATAATATATTGTGACGATAACCGGCTAAAAAGAGATCAGTCAAAAGAGAACTAATTAATTTATGGTTGGATGGATCGATGGATAACAATCAACAACAACAGGTCAAAATAAGAAAAGGAAACTTACTTCCCCAGACAGGGATGTCTTTGCTTTCAGCCTTCATCACTATGGATGCCATCGTCATGGTGACAGGAATGGCATCAAAATATGAGGAGTGTGGGGCTAGGGTGAGAATAGGAGCTTCTGCAGGCAGAGCCTGTCTGCCTTTAATGTTGATCCAGTGAAATCCACCTGCGAACCACATTACCCGCATGATGGTCCTTAACACCATGTCCACTACCCTACAGGAAGGTGGAGATAGAGATCAGCTGATATTCTTCTGTCATTTGTAGATTAAAGGGTTTGCATCTGTGTTTGTTCAAACATAAAGTCTGATAAGGTTTTTAATCTGAAAGATTAAGTTCAGTTGAGGGTCCATTTAAAGTTGATTGTTTTGTGAATTAGTTTGCACTATCCATTTAAATCATCCAATTCAGGTGACAATACCAAAGGTAAATGGGTTGTATGCCCAATCATTTAAGGGTTTAAATCATTTTAAAAGGTACTAACATTACTGGGCTTAATTTGGATCTTCATTAGGTGTGTAACAATATACCAATGCAAAGGTATATTGGTTTATGTCAGTTTTGGAGCCACAGTTCGGTTCTGTTTGCTGTGGAGGCACGGTTTATGGCATGGCACTAGTAATGCTAAAAACACAAGATTCACTTTTAACTTCATAATAATAATACTTGAGGACTTTAGTCTATGTGGGAATTTATTTGATTTGTTAATCTGTTGCAGGAATGTCTTGGATTATTCGCGCAAAACTTGTGGGATAGAAAAAACATGCACAATACCCGCAATCCCACACAGACTTTCAGGCCCTGGTGTATATTATTATGTTATATGTATAAAAAAATACAGCTCTGTTTTGTGGCAAGGTAAGGTGAGCTTTTTTGGTGATGGTTTGAACATCATTACACCCCTACAAAATACAGTATTTTTTTAGCTGGCAAGCTTAATGTTTAATATATTTGAATCATTAAACATTTTTACTTATTACAATGTTGTCATTCTTAAAGAATTGGGACTAATAAATGTGAAATAGTACCATTTTTAAAAGCAAAAAGTGAAGCTCTTACTTTCTCCACAAGCACTGTGGTTCCACTGCTGTCTCTGAGCGGCCCATGGTAGCAATGAAGGCAAATGGCCAGGCCAACAGCATCATGAACGCAGCGATGAAGAGCCGGATGGGGAAGAGTGTGACAGTCATCAAACCAATCTGTACGAAAAAACAACAAGATTCAAGATTTTATACCTGATTTATGTTTTAATACTGCATCAGGATGGCAGCTGTTTAAAAGGGTAATAAAAGTTTGTTTAGCTATAATAAAAATCTCTAAACTTTCTCCCCAGTTCAAAGAGAGCATTAATTAAAACTAAACAACAAAAACACTCGATATAACGTACTGTAACATACTAACATCACTATTATTAGTTCACTGTTGTACAGTTTCTCCATGACTGACATAAATATCTGGAAAGAAGTGTGGCTTATGGCAAATATAATGCCACTAAACATAATAGTTAAATAAATTGCAAATTAAAAAATCTTCTTAATAACTGGCATAGGGAAAATGTCTGGACAAGGGCATCTTTATTGCCAGTTTATGTATATTACCACCTTAAAAAGCACAAAAATCTTATTAGTAGGCCTATACAATACATTTGTCCATCACTAGCTCACTTAACTAAAGTCTAGAAAGGTCTGTCCAGAGATAAATTCAAAGAAACTGGGAGACTAAGTAGCGAAAAATCATGCTTTCACCATGTTATTAAACAGTATTAAGTCTTATCTGCAGACTACCGTTATGAACACAGAAGATATCTTGTGTCAATATTTGTGTTGTTCTTATCAGCACTGGGCTGCATTTGCACACTGATAGCTTTTAAAGTGACCAATTAACAATACTGGCACTGTGTGCTTTGGAAGAAGTTCAGAATGCCTTGATGGTTTCCACTGAGCTGATTTAATTGAGTTGATCACATGCCAACAGGCTGCCAAATCCCATATCAGTAAGCAGAGACATGGGATGAGCCCTTTCTAAAAATACATTGCTAGGTGTAAAAGAGTACAGGAATTAAAGGGCAGAGGAATAAATCTGCTGGTTTACAAAGAAAACTGTGCAATCAATGCACCTATCCTACTCTAACTGTTAGTTAAATATTTCACTTGAAATGAAAATTGTATCACTAT
>JAZGTJ010008811.1:0-20403 GCA_036877575.1 Botia almorhae | reverse complement strand
AGTTTACATATGGACATTATTTTCTCATTGGCACTATATCCATCTGCTCATTTGCACTATCATCTGCTCATTTGCACTATCATCTGCTCATTTGCACTATCATTTGCTTATTTGCACTATATTTGCACATCCAACTACCTCAGTATATTGTCATTCACTGTTTACATTCATATTTCCCATATATATTATTTATATATTTTTATTCTTGTATTTTATAAAGAATATATTTATCTGTTATATAGACACTATTTGCACTGTAAAAATGCACTTCTGGTTAGATGCTAACTGTATTTCATTGCCTTGTACCCACATGTGCAGTGACAATAAAGTTGAATCTAATCTAATCTAATGATGTTAGCATGTTGCTAGCATGATGCTAGCATGACTTAGCATGATAGATATACTAAAATATGGCTTATTCCTACTGTTAGGAGGATGCTAGGGTGATATAAATGGTTACTAGGGTGTGGTCAGGAAGTTGCCAGGGCAATACCTAAAGCCCACTGACAGCCTGAGTCAAATAAGCCCAAATAAGCCTGGCTCTTCAATGCTGAGATATGTCTTATTCATGTATTTTATGGTTGCTAGGGTACAGTAAATGGTTGCAAGGGTGTAGCTAGACAGTTAACAGGGTAAAACCAATAGACGGATATGTGTGTGAATCAAAAGAGCCAACTCCCATGTCTCTATGATGTTCTGGTGCTGAGATATAGCTAATTCATGTTGGTTGCTAGGCTGTTCCAAATGGTTGCTAGGGCATGGCTGAACAGTTTCCATGGGAATAATAAAGACTACTTGCCAGTCCGAGTCAAAAGAGGCCACCCACTTGTCTCTACGATGTTCTGATGCCTCTCACCTTTTTCAATGGAAGTGAGTGGGGTGGTTGCTAGGGTACTGTTACTGGTTGCTGGGGCGTGGCTATGAAGTTGAAATGTTACCATTTGTTGCTGCTTTTAAGCCAAGCAATTTTAAGCCAAGCCTTTATGACATTCTGATTCAGAGCTATAACATCACAACAATCTGCCCAATGTTAAGCCTATGAAATTTTTTCACCCACTTTTTCATATGACTCAAAAAGATTGTACACCCGAAGTCATAGCACCCCACCCCCCACAATAAGTCGGTAGATTTGACACCTCATTCATGGGTCTATGACAAACCGTGCGGGGTGTGCCGTGTGTAGAAATTTTGTCCAGAAAAAAATGTCCGATAATAATAATGATGCTTTGCTTCGCAAGCACCACTAAATAGGATAACCAAAAGGTAATAGAGTAACACACAAGAGTCGGTACAGCCAGGGGACAGCAGTGAGCTTTTGTGTCAGGAACACTGTGAGGGAGAACCCAATCGCCACCAGGTGGCGACATGGCGACATGAAACAAAACTGGACTTGAATTAAACAGAACAAAAACAACACTAGAGAAAACCAAACCAAAACAAGACCAAATATATATGTCACCCAAATCCAAAGAAAATCCATAGGGAGCCCAGGGAAATAGTGGGCCAAGACATAGGGCTAAGAATGATTACAATCCTTAATTAGTTAAAGAGATTATTCGAATGTTCTTGCACAGGGGATACATCTTAAGCCTGTCCTGTTACATGCACTAGTGCCACATCTGGAAACCAGTGGAAAGATTCTGTGGAAACCAGTGGAAAGATTCAGTGGAAAGATTCTTTTCTTTGTCTTGAACATTAGAATTCAGTTGGTTGGCTTACCTAAAGATGTTGGCAAGCAATGAATTTTGCGCACCATGCCCCATCTGAAATTAACTCAACATTTGCTGTATTCTCTCTGATTTGATATGTTGAAAAGTCGTTTATTGGGTCTATAAAGAGGGCCATAAAGAGTAATAGCAGGTATTACACCAAATTCTGTTGGAAGAACCGGAGATGAACCGAGAAGATGATGATTTTTATTTCCCAAATCGATATTTAAAATATTTGTAGCTATAAACTAAGGCCCTCCGTTGTTTTTGAAACATTTATGCATATTAACATTATGGAAAACCTGATGAAAAATAGTGGATAATAATAATAATTTTGCTTGACGTTATTAGTAAAGTGATTATACTAAGACATATAATATATATTATTCTGGGTTGGAAAGAGAGGGTACAATGTGGTCAGAGTGAACTTGACAGACTTCCTCTGCTTTAGAAGGAACGTTTTTTCCTCTTTGCTTCAGAGCTCTGCAGTAGAGTTTATTGTAATGTTGTGTTGACTGAGGCAGGTTTCATTATATTCAGCGCTTTAAAAAGACTGCAAGATGAGAATTATTCAGCTTCAGCTTTGTGAGTGTATTACATGTTATGAATAATTTTACATGTGTTTGGTTTTTACACAAGTTTTTAATTAAACATTATTGTGTTATAGTGTCACAACTTTTAACTGATGTTTTTTTATTATCTTCTAGATGTATTAATATGGTATCAAGCTGCAGAGACTTTAGATCAACTAACTGATTTGGGAGCAAATGTGACTATAAACTGTGATCTGGATGAAGAGGATGTTTATTGGGTTTCACTGAAACAATCAGATTCTCCTACAGTGATTCTGCGTTCATTCCTAACTAAATCATCAGCTTTTTACTTAAATAAAACATTTGAAAACAAATATTCAGTTCAATCTAAACATCGTTTGGTCATATATAATGTCACTCAAGAGGATTTGGGAGTTTATTACTGTATGAACACAGATGCACCTCCAAAACTCAGTAACAGCACAAGACTGCACATTACTGGTAAGTAAATTTGCTTCTGTGATAAAAACAAATAATTTAGTATCAACATCGGTTTTGACTACTTCAGTTTTGAGACACTGTATGACAAATATAGTTGAAGTTTCCTATGGTTGCTCTGCCCAGAGAAGAATAATACATTTTGTTGACCTCAGTTCAACAAAAATGCAGTAAGTTACAGTGTTCTGATGAGTAGACTGACAGTAACACTTATTGTATAACGGACAACTTCTATTACAGAACCAACTCAACTAACTGAGTTCACTGAGTGCAAGAATCACACAGATATCACATTGAAAGAAGGACATTGGACACGATGGAAGACATTCACCCTCATATTTGGTCTGCTGAATGGTGTTCTGATCATTACAGTCATAGGTGAGTATAGAAAACTACATATACAGCGGTGTGGTGGCATTTGTAAAACTATTAACATGATGTTGTCCATTAGGCAAGCAAGGTTGTTATTGTGTTAAAAGACTTTTAGACCCTAGCCGTTTTAAATTTGACATCATGTAAATAATTACGTTTATTTACATACATTTTTATAATTTTAAAAGACTATTATTTTATAACATTTAGTGAATGGGAAGTTGACATGTCCTGCAGTGTGACATGATATTGTTTGTTTAAAAAGATATTAAACAGCCTTTTGATAATTGATCATTATTAAGTATGCATTCATTAATTACCTCATAATCAATAATTGCCTACATGGAAGTTTTATACTTTCTGGGGACTAGTTACAGCACCAATAATTAAATAAATACATTTTCCCTTGTATAAATATTAATATAAATACTTGATGATAATTGATGATTTACATTAATTTTAAATTCACTGTGCCATTAGGATTATTAAAAGTTTATGCTATCCAAAATGGATGTTGGAACAGATCTGGAAACAGCTCAAGACAACATCATAAAACAGATCTACAGCAGACACAAGTTCTAGAAGATCCTCAAGACCTGAACCAACTACAGGTAAAACCATCAATATCATTTACTAAAATTCATTACAGGGAATGATTGAAAAATCTTACTAATTATAACATTAATGATAACACTTTGGAATTCTGTTTAGTCATTACTGGTAACTAATAATAAACAATGATTAACCGATCAGTAGGTAACAGCATACACTAATATTTAGTGTAAGTTACAATTAGTTACTTATTACTTACTTAATAGTCATTATTAACTTCTAAATACTATATGCCTTCTGCAAAACAGTACATTAACTGAGGCTTATTTAAAATAAATATGAATTAACTAGTTATTAACAGTCCCATACAAGTAATTGCTAAAAATGCCCAAAAAATTGGCTTATATATGATCCTGTCTATTATAAATAATACAATGTTAACAAAGGTACTTTCAGGAGGTTGGTCAGAGCACTTTGAATATTTTGTTACTTATCTCCAAACTGTTAGGACTGAATAGCTCATTAAGAATTAATTCTCCATATTGCCATATCAAAAAGTGAATCTATTATGCAAATCTATTACAGTGTTAAACATTTATTTTGGTTGAGGCAGAATTGACAGTTCAATACTAATACTGTTTTCCTGTTGCTCTTTTAGTATACAGCGGTGGATTTTTCCAAGCTGCGTAAACATATTCGACCCAGCCACGACAACAGCATCTACGCTACTCTACAGCTGCCAAAGTCATAAACACAAGAACATGAGTGATCTCATATTAATCTTGTTCGGTTATTAACTGTACAGAATTGTATAGCTTCACTTTAGATATCTCTCTTAGATTCCTTCACATTTAAAGTTAATGTAAAATATTCCAAATTGTTAAACTTCCATTTTATTGACATTTTTTTAACAACAACAATAAGCATACCAGAAACTGTTGTATGAAGTATCCTATCGGTCATAAAGTTAATAAAAATGCTTTTGAATTTGCAAATTCTTGTTGTTGTTTTTGATGTCATTGCAATTCTGGAATCATGTTCAATTAACAGTAAACTGTCATAGGTGTCATTTGTGGGACATTTCTCACTTAGTGTTTTGCAATAACTGAATCGTAATAAATGGCTAGTTTAAATTAGCACATGTTGATGTGACTATAACTGTCACTTCCACAAATTGTATGTTGTTGCAAAAAACCCGTGAAAATAGAAAATGTTCACATTAAAACTGCTGGATGTGAAGTCACAAATTATGAAAGATTACCTTTGTAAGATGTTTAATGTAATGACAATTTGTATGGGAAAAGATTACAGCGTCAGGTTTATAATGTCAGATATTTTTAGTCAACTATTCTGCTATAACAGAACAAACTTTTGGTCAGTCTGCAACCAATGACTAATAGTTTCACCCTTGACTAAATATATCTCATGTTTCTAAACCTCAGAAGGAAACGGCAGTATAGCAGTATCTCCTCAGGGGTTTGGAGTTTGCTTTACGCTTCATGAGATGTTCATTGGTTGTGTATCTAGTAGGAATGTCACAGTTTATGCAATACTATTAATGCAATTATATATTAATGAATCAATTCATTTATTAAATTAGTGGTAACAATTGCTAAATGGACAGCCACGGCAGGCAGTTACATTTTGGAGGACGGAATTCTGCTGAACATAATTAGGATCCAAAGCTCGATATAAAAATTGTGTATTATTGAAAATAATTTAAAAGGCCAACCAGATTGTGAGAAATTACTATACTGACAGTTTGATTTTAAATTGCGTTCTGTTTTCAAACTCCTTTCTAAAAGTAGGCTTGTCTAAACACACCTGGGTCAGTATTTTACATAGAAGTGCTAGTAGAGATGGCGAACAAATACAGATGATCCAATGAAAATAGTGCCATAGAAAGCCAAATATTCAAGCTTTACTTGTGGCCAAGAAACACACAGGCTAAAAGAAAGTGACATGCAGGCCAAGTATGGTGACCCATACTCAGAATTTACCCTCTGCGTTTAACCCATCCAGTGCATACACACTGAAGTAGAAAGTTGTGAATACGCACTGCAAACCCTGAACACACCCAGAGCAGTGGACCCGGACGCACACCCAAAGCCACTCACTGCAGCACCAAGGGGCCATTTGGAGCTGGGGCCAATCAGTTGTTATTGGTTGCCAATGGGAATCAAACCTATATGTGTTTTAATAAATTATGTTTATATACTATTGAATATGATATGATTTCATTTTTTTGAAATATTTTTTTTACATTTGTATACATTTGGCAGATGCTTTTATCAAAAGCAGCTTACATTGCATTATACTATACATTGTTTCTGAGTATGCGCAATCCCTGGGATCGAACCCATGACCTTGGCATTAGACGCCATGTTCTAACCACTGAACTACAGGTAAGCTATTGTTACTGTAAATTATGACAATAAACTATGTTGACCTGTGTCAGATTTAGCCTTTTGCGGACTGAAATTTGGACACTTGAGTGGTCTGGAAGGGCTGGGGGCTGACCATTAAGTGTACATCGATTATACACTTGGTATTGTGGTGCATTATGGGATTGAATGAGTACACCCAAAAATTTCCACTATATGTTCAGTTGTTGGCTGTAACAGTTAACATAAAAGGGTCACACGCCAGACACAGAGTGCATTATTTATGCTTACTACCGTAAATAAAAAAGTGTGAAGTGCTGCATTACTGTTTGGTGTATATGTTGTAAAATGTATTTTTACAATACCAGTCTTGCCAATTAAATGACTAAATAATTAAATTAAGAGCAAACATTTTATTTTAAAATTAAAAAAAATATTTTTTATTGGGTTAATGGTGTTCAATAGAAAAAAAACTGTGAGAAATAAACTGAACACAAGTTTACTGTAACTTCTTCTCTTGGATGTTAATGAAATGTTCTCATGAAAGAGTTAGAGCTACAGGGGTGTCAAACGCACTTCCTGGAGGGCCAGGGCTTCAACCCTAATTAAACATCTGATCCAGCTAATTAAGCTCCTCAGGATTACTAGAAACGTCCGGGCAGGTGTGCTGGAGCTGGTTGGAACTCTGCAAGACACTGGCCCTCCAAGACAGTGTGTGACACCCCTGCTATACAGGTAACAACCTTGTTTATATTTCTATTCCAAATGAGAGTAGCTCAGCTATTTTTAAAACAGTGCCTCATTTCCAGTATGGCAAATTTTTTAGGACGAACAACAACATACCATGACCAATGTAGCTTCTTTGAATATATATATATATATATTGATATAGTGTGCACGCAGCATTTAGTATGTTAACCCATGTGAATGAACTGGCTATAATAAACGGTTCACATGAGCCCCTGCACCAAATCACTGTCTGCAAAAGCTTGCAGAAGGGTGCACAGTGTGGTTTAACTTGGTTTATATAAAAACCAGAAAAGAATTCCGCTGCTTTGGTCACTTGGCAGCCAGTGACTTCAACAGTCTCACCTTTGACTAGACTGGAGGTTTAACCTTAAACCGACTGCAATGTTTTTCTCATACCTGTAAACATTTGTTTACCTCAGTGTCTAAACCTCAGATGGAAACAGACCAGTGTTGCAGTTTCTGCTCTTTGCAGTGATGGTCTGTGTTTGGGCTCTTGTGTCCCTTTGTCTAGATTTAAACAACATGGTGTCAAGAATCAGAGCAGGTTACAAAACTGTTATACTGTTATGTCATAAACTGTTACAAAGTATTGTGTAACCGAAAGTGCAAAAGTGCATTTCATAATCGATTTCATTTTTAAATGATGTGAAGAACAATTTTTTACTTTTAATATATTTATTTTTAATTAATTTTATATAAAGTTATAGCAAATTTTAAAATATGTTAAATTGGTTTTGTGGAGTACTTGTTTTGTAAATTGCTGTTAATATTCAGTATCTATATATGCATTAAATCTCATCAATACCAGAGGATCTGTTTATTTTAATTTGTATTATTATATTCATATCAGAATGACATCATTTCTTAAAGTTACCGGAGTTTATTTAAAGTCTCTGTGGCTTCATACCTCATGATCTATGAGAGGTGCACAAAGTGAACAATTTGAAGAACTCAACTGAAGACTAAAACACGTTTTTAATTCAAGGTAAAAAAAGTATATGGTACATTTTACTTATTCACACCTTCTGTGCTGTAACCCAGAAAACATCTCTTCTTCTGAGTAAAACACCACAGAGCTGGAGAAGAAAACCTCAACCACACAAATAAACATCAGCATCATGTGTGAGTAAAATTACACCGTACTAATGACACAGTAGATCAGAAATAAAATATTCAGTTCTTAAAACAGTATTTAATTTATAAATAAAAGTCTGCAGGTGTAATGTATTTTAATTTGTAAATTAACAGATTTAAATTTAACTCTATCTAATCAGCCTTTATATTTTCAATCTAAAATTTCTTCTCTAACTGTTGCGTTTCAGTTTACAGCAGCGCGTTCACTGCTTCCCTCTGCTGGACACTTAATATATTTCATCTAAACTACAG
The DNA here is from genome assembly GCA_036877575.1 of Botia almorhae. Lineage (NCBI taxonomy): Eukaryota > Metazoa > Chordata > Actinopteri > Cypriniformes > Botiidae > Botia > Botia almorhae. The sequence goes on along the minus strand of JAZGTJ010008811.1, from coordinate 12,219 downwards.
AATGGCCTAATTAAGCAGTCAAAAAATGCTTCTCATTTCTGAAACTGTGCATCCTCGTTTCATAGCACAAATGATATGTGTGTGTTCCTGTAGCTCAGTTGGTAGACCAGTGCGTTAGCAGCGTTGTGGGTTTGATTACCAAGGAGCACATGTACTGACGTAAAATGTGTAACTTGAATGTACTGTCTTCCAAAATGCATAAATGTAAATATCAACATTATATTTATCAGTAGTTACCTTAAGCACAAGGCTGGTTATACAAATTTTGTACAATGAAATATGTACACATATTTGAACTCATTTAAAATGTTTAAATTGCATCCTGTGTTCTCTGGAAAAGACAACTTTCTGTATCATAGGAAACATTAAATAGTCTGTATCATTTGCTGCATCATTTGCTTGCGTCATTAAGGGCGAAAACAGGAAGTAAATCCAATGTTTGGAAGGCACTGGATGCCTCAAACTCAAATTGATGCTTCCTTATTTTCCTTGCTCCTCCGTCTTCCTGCCTGTGACATGAAAACCGATTGAACTTGGCTATCCTACAGAACATCTTAACTGACTAATTGCACCACAAGAGGGCAAGGAACGAGGATTGCAGAAGCTTCCTGAGAAGTGATGAGCGAGGTTACACAGGGGCGGAGCTAGGATGCGAGGAACGGAAACAAGGAACAAATTAAAAATGACAAGCATCCAAGGAAGCATCTACCAGCTTCCTTATTTCTTTGTCATGTTATGCTTAATATTATTCTTTGTTTGCTTCGCTAGATGGTGCTGTTTGACGTAGGTGTAAATAAACTACTTTTTATAAACTTTATTTTTGTTTCTTGATCGCAGTTTTGTGATTATTCTAATTGATTTCTCTATAGTGAGGTATTGTTAAAATCTCCATGTGCTATAATATTCAGAGGTCAATTAAGCGTCGTTATGATTACTGTAATTTGTTCATGTCAATATGTTCTGAAAAGTTTGAACATTTTGTGTTTTCTTTTTAGTTTAACAAAGTGTAACAAGATTGGGAAAAGGACATTGCTGGTCATGAGTGGTCATTAAAGCCTCTTTATAAACATCCACAAGTTTACAATTTTTCATATGGCCAATGCACTCACATGCATGCAGATGACAGAATACCACAATAAATCATAAACACAATTAAAAAAGCCACAATAACACAGTTAAACAGCAACAATAAAACATTTTTTAGCCTACACAGAGAATACTGTTGCTCTACCAGAGTATACAGCCACTGCTAATGTACTGTACATCTAATGTACATCTAGTACTGATAAATACAACCACACTGCAACACACGTACAAATAACAATAATAATAATCAAATCCAAATCAACACACAAGAAACAATACACAGGGAACCCGCTCAGAATTATCACCAGGGCAAAACAAGACTTCACAATGTCCTTCAGTCTCAGGAGTGCTTAAATAGGCAGACTAACAGGAACAGGTGTGGGCCCCATGCATGGTGCATTCTGGGAAACGTAGTTTGGAAATGTACAAGTCAATACTCGGGTGATGGTTCCCTCTGGTGGTGCGGGGCAGGAGGGGCAGGTTCTTGAAACCTTCAAAAATACTACTGCTACTACTGCCAATACTAATACTACTAATACTATTAACCCAAAGATTTCCAGAACAGCCCTGGACTCATTAGTCAAAGAGATCAATTTTGGTTGAGTTGGTTTTCCTTCTTCTGGTCTCTCTGTAAAGCAAAACAACAGATAAAAAGGCATTTACAACATTAATATTAGTTTGGGGTTTATCAATCACTAGCAACATTATAATTTAAAGGCATAAAAAGAGTCTTCCACAAATGTATTAGTTTTTGTTATTTTCTTCAGATTTACTCACCTATAGAAAGAGTTATGTTTTCAAAATGCTGTGATGGGCCTGTGATCAAACAGCTGTAGCTTCCTGCATCAGTCGTTCGAAGACTTTTGAGCTTGATGGAGAAATTTCCCTTCTGATACTCCTTAGCGGATTAGTGAAACAACCTGCAAAAAAAAGTCAATCTGGCATTGTGGTTGTGTGTTTCTGTTTTTATTGTTCATCTTTAATAAAAAAAAAGGTATAATGTACATTTAATTTGTTATCACGAAATAAAAACCAACTGGGTCAGAAGACGCAAGGTGAAGAGTTCTTATCTCATCCTTAAGCGGTTTATTTGTGATAACAGACTGGATGTACATTATCTCACTTATTACACAGCTACACAAGTAAATCATATTTATTGGCTTATTTGTAACAAATTCAAAACAGTGGAGAGATACAATAAACCTAGATGGTACCGGTCAAGATGACTCAATACCCAGATCAGTTTTAGCATTTATTATTGAGGAATAACTGACCTTGAAATGTTGTGACTGGCCAGTAAGGATCAAGTATTCCAGAGAGCCGTGTAATAATCAGAAACAGCACATATCGCCAACTATAGATACAGAGAAAGATTTTACCCTTATATCTGTAACAGTGTTTGTAATAGAAATCCATGAAAAAGGAAATGATCTCAATACACTTTAAATATCCAAAACTCAGGAACTCTCAATGCATATATACACATACACAAATAAACAAGACACAGATAAAAACAATCAATTACTAGGGCAACCGAGGATAATTTATTGAGAAACTAATTAATTGTATAATGACTACATTAACAAGGTAACACAAGGAAAAAAACATGACAAACTGAATCTAAACATGATGATTTCTCACCATTTTGGAAAACACACTATGACTACATTCAAACTGCAATCCTTAATGCTCAATTCGGATTTTTTACTCAGATCCAACTTTGATTTGATTTGGTTGATCCAAAGATCAACTCTCAGGGAACACTCATCTAAGGCGACTCATCTCCCTAAGAAAGTGCATAGGAGATCCATTTTACTGGCTGGCAACAGAGGCGCGTCACTGCACATTATCTAACTTCAAGTTTTGCCCATCACTACATTAATGATGGGCAACAATTCACAATTGCAACAATTCACAGAAAAAATAAAAAACAGAAATGCAAAATGTTGTTTAGTATAATGAAGTAAACTAAGACTTTTCAACGAATAATATTGACGTACCGGACCGTCAGGCCTACACCAGCTAATGCTAACAAGAAACAACGAAACAAATATTCAAAGCTCCTGACCAGGAAATTGTTAAAAATACTGTGTACCAAATGACTTGCAATGAATATTAATCTACGTACTGTTTTTACGATCACTAAAATACCTGTATATCAATTTAGTTAAACAACATGGCAGGCCTCACTAGCTAGCTACAAATGGCCACATGCCGTTGTGCCGTCAGTTTAAAGCTTATTTTATTTCTCTTAATATGTATTCTTACATACCTGTTGCCCATGTTGATTTTGTTTATGAAAGAAATCACGAACTTAGAGAGCTGGTTTAGTTAATTTTTTGTTAAATGAAATTAAAAGGTAACGGTGACGAAGCACAACCATACAAACGAGAGATGTGAATGATTACGTGTGTGTAGGGTGGCGCGATGATTTGACCCGGATACCCGGGTAGGACATTAACATTTCTATGATAAAAGTATTAAGCTAAATTAAATTTACTGACGTTCTCGTTCAACTGTTCAACGTCCATTTAGAGTTTTATCCTGATTTTATTAACATTTATTTTAGTCCCAAAGTTTATTTTGAGTCACCACACTTGTCTCACTACTTTATAAGCCTTATTGCCCACAGAGAAACAAATGCATTTGATAAAAATACTTGACTATTATTTTATGATTACTTTATACTACTTAATAGAAAATGTCAACCATGTCAGTATACTACACATCCTCATCTTCTTTTTTTAACTGGTGTCATGGAATCCTTTACCAGAACACAAATTTAGTTTTACCTTTTGAAAAGAGGTTGTAGGTCCTGCGCTTAACTGGTGAAGTTAATGTACCTCCTTCTCGATTGTTTAACTAGTTCTTAAAAGAAACTAGGGTGGTTTCATGCAGCTGAATGTAGCCCTGCGCCTCAGGTGAAATACTTTCAAATTCTTGAAAAACAATGCAGAACATCCAGTCCTTCAATAGTGGCCTGGCCCTTTAAAAGAAAATTAGACAATCAAAAACTTCAATACACAGCATAACACTGTTAACACTGTAAACACAAATAATGCAGCAATCTAATAAGTAATGCTAAAATATGTTGTTGTTCCATCAAAAAATGGTTACATCAAATTATATATATATATATATATATATATATATATACATAAATAATATTGATATAATACTTACTTCTTGTGTTGCCACAATCCAGACAGATCTGTCTCAAAGTGGCGATTCTCTTTCTTTCTCATCATTTGTGTGTTTAAAATGTATCTGCTGTACAGGTTCTGTTGAACTAATCAGGTGTTCAGGAAATCAGGAGCAAAATATGCACTTAAATAGGCGATAGGAGGAGCATAGGCACACACCTAAACAAACTGAAACTACAGGGCCATGAATGGAGAAACATTGTGTGTATTATCCAAATAACAACATAAATGTCATAAATGTCAGTTTGGATCAACATAATACTGTTTTTAAGATATATTTTCTATTTTCCCTGTATTTACCTACTACAGAATATAGATGATGGTCTGTCAACATACATTATTTATGTTATTGGCTTTGTTAGTCTAATTTCAGCTTTACATTAAGCTATGAAATACAGGAGAAAACCTTTAAAACGATACGACAAGACCACAAGACCGGTGGCTTACAGCTTTGACCTTTAATGGTCATCTCAGGGATAAGCTAAACAGGGCAATGCAAATACGTTTAGGCAAAATAGGGTTACGCAAACCAGGAAAAGCCAGGTAAAACAAACAATGCTTATAATGTTCACAAACATCATTACTGTCTGTGTCATTCCTGGCTGACAGGCTGTCATTTCAGGCTGGCCTTTAGGGCAGTCACCAGAACTTCACCCTCCTACCTCAACTCATTTCTGCAGATATATATCTCCTCCTGCTAACTACGATCTGATCGTTTCCCCACAACAAGATACCAGATCACTCTCTAAGACGTTCACCTATTCTGTTCCTTCCTGGTGGAATGAGCTCTCAGCCTCCACCTGATCTGATGAGACCATCACAACCGTCAAGAAACAAATTAAATCACACCTGTTTCGCAAAGACTTGATTATACTCTAATTGTCTAATATTCAACCTCGCTTTACGTATGTAAAAAAAATGAAACAAAATAACCTTTTACTGCTCATCCTGTCCCTGGCATCAGAATAATTACCACTTGTAAATGTAGCATTGTAGCCTTGTGTTACATGGCTGCTTGGATGTGTTATTGTATCATGTCTTTTATTTTGAAGTCACAATTTGTAGTTCATGTCCATGGTCTTTGTAGTCTTTAGTGTTACCCCACCCTAATTGTGTCCAGTTGTTCCTCGTTTCCCTTGATTGAGGGAATTGTTGGTAATTGATTCTTGATTGAGTTTTTGAGAATTGTTAATTGAGTTATGATGTTAATTGATTCTGTAATAGGCAGTAAGAATTTACCTGGCAAATAAATTGTTACAATGCCCTCCAAAAGTTTGGAAACACCCCTGGCAAAGTGTGGTTTTGGACAATATCAGTATAAATCCTTATCCTTTTTTGGTGCAAATACATTAAAGTAACTTGACATTATCATTGAAGACCAGCAATAATAATTTATTCTGTCTGTCATGGAATGGCCTCCCCAATCACCCGACCTCAACCCAGTTGAGCTACTATGGGAGGAACTGGACCGTGACATCTGTAAGAAGTGTCCAACCAGTGTGAATCATCTTTGAGCAATCCTTCAGGTGGCTTGGAGTAATATATCAATTCAATGTTTGAATAAACTCACAGCTCGGATGCCCAGATTATGCAAAGCTGTAATAGCTGCTAATGGTGGATATTTTGATGAATCAACAATTTTTTCTATGTATAAACTGTTTATGTAATAAAATCTGATTTCTTAGTTTGTGTTGTACCTTATCAGTGCAAAATTATCACAAATTAAAAAGAATTTATGCCAATATTGTCCAAAACCCCAATTTCTAGGGCGTTTCCAAACTTTGGATTTGAATGTATTCTGACTATGAAATTATTGACTTCAGAAGATTGATTTAAATCCATGTTATTGCAAATCTGTGTTCTTAGGTTCATCTGGTTATTAGGTGAAACATTGCTCCATGTCAACTTTTTAGGGCTCCGCCTACCAACTTGACATTAGTGTACTTAAACGGTAGAGGCTAATGAGGAGTTTTCTTTTAGAACAACAAACTGTTGTCTGACCAATCAAAAAAGGTTGAGCCGTAACCTCTAAATATTGTAATATTGTTCTATGTGTACATAGGAATCTAAGGTTACATAAAGCTGCCATTAGAGAAAGTAATGTTGGTCCGTTTATCTCTATAGTGATGGTCATGGCCTCTGGTAAGATATAACCTTACTCGAATTAAGTGTATACAGTTCTGTAAGGGGACTAAATAAAGTACTTTCAGAAATGAGCAAGCATGGGAGGCCATCTAAATAATATTAGTCAATTAACTTAACACTGGCGAGTTTGTGACTGTGAGAGCCACGTATTTGGTCACAGTGAAATTCTGAACAACGATGGAATCCAAATGAGTATATTTTAAAGGAAAGTATATTTTAAAGGAAAATCAAACTCAAATATGCAGAAAGCTTTGCTGCCATTGGGCAGTTTTGGGTGGGGTTTTTTCCCTCCTACATGTGTGTCAGATGGACTTCCTCTCAGTGTGGTTTGGGTGGCATCTCTTTGTTTCACATACAGCTGCATCTCAGCACCTTTGTCAAAGCAGTCAGATTCACATCATGTTCGTGCTTTTTAATCAAGAGAGAAATGAGATCATCCAGCTTGTAATCTGTAAGTTTACTACATGTTTTTAAATGTTATGTAATGAATCTTGATTTAAAGGGGAAGAATTTCTTCTTCATAATATTTCTTTGTGTGTGTGTTTTTAGATCTACTCATCTGTTATCAAAATGCTGAGACTTTAACCGATCAGCCAACAGAATTGGGACAGCATGTAACCATAAACTGTCATCTAGAGGAAAATGAGGTTTATTGGTTATTTCTGAATCTACCAGATCCTCCAATCACGATATTACGCATATTCTCAACTTCTGAAACACCGTTTTACTACAATATGAAATATAAACACAAATATTATGTGCGGTCTAAACATCTATATGTAAAGAATGTCACCGTTGATGAGTTAGGAGTTTATTACTGTATGAACACAGGAATATTTCCAAAATTTAGCAGCGGTGCAAGACTACACGTCATTGGTGAGTGCGTTCAGTGATCAAGTCATATTGTGCTATTATAGAAATGTGACCTGTGTTGGCAAAATAAGGGCTAATAATGAGCTACAGGCAAAACAAGTGAAAAACATTTTACGTTTTCACAAAAATTAGTTTATTAAACCTTTGTCTATTGATCCCAATGCTTCAAATGGCAGTAAAACATCTAAAATCATCTTTATTTGTATATTGTCTGAGAGGTATACCTTCCTAAATCTTTCTTTTGTTTTAATTTAAAAAATATTTATTAAAAAAAACGTTTGTTTCTGGTCTCTTCTCAATGACTGGTGCGTCCGACAGTGTGGCTCATTCTTGTTTGTCTGATTGCCACAAATCATTTTTACTAAAGAATGTGAACATAACAGGAGCATATTTAGAAAATTTTTCTTATTGTGACTCATTTTTACAGCACGGGTCACAAATATTTGACTCTGTAGTTGCCGTCAATGTGATAGTTATATGTTAATTCCTTCTTTACAGAACCAACTCAACTAGCTGGAATCACAGAGTGCCAAATTTCCACAGTAGTTCAGTATATTCAACAGAATCAGACAGTGGTGAAGTATATTAAACAGAATGAGACACAATGGAAGACTGTTATTCTAATAGCAGGAGTGTTGAGTGGCCTTCTGGTCTTTGTTGGAATCGGTCAGTTCTTATTCTGTTATATTAATTTGGATGAAAGTGGATCTACGTCAGTATGCCAAAAGTATTTTAAAAAATACTCTTCTGTGATAGGTAGTTTACATCTTTACACTCCAGAAAATATGAAATGTCAAAATGCAGATTTACAGCAGACTAAGTTTTTGCCTCTAAAACAACTTGAGGAGCTGAAGAGCTGTACACTGGTAAAGTATGAATTATTTTTATGTCCATTTAACTGCATGTAACACTTTAGGTTTATTGCTGATTGTTGTATTTTAGACTCTATAATAATAGCACGGTTTGGATATCAGATGTTAATACTTCTGTCTCCATTGTTCTTTCAGTATACCGAAGTAGTTTTTACCTCAGTGTTTGAAGAGGCTGAACAATACATTGAAACTGAAGAGAAATACATTTCTACCAGATCCCAAATCAAATCACACGACTGTGCCTGACCAAAACAATCTTAATGTTTGATACACTATCATCAGACATTGTACTGTACTGTACTATATCATCACCTGTATTTCTCTTCCCTGAATGTACTTAAATTTTATTAGGTTGAAGCTTATACGTCTGACTTAGTAAATGGACGTGATCATAATAAAGAAGACATTTTAAACCGTTCACCTGCTACATTATGGTTAGCCACACTCTTCTCTGCAGCTGAAAAAAACTGTGTGGTTTGCCTCAGACAAAATGTTCAAGCTCACTAAACTTTTCCACTGGTTTGGTCACTTGATCAGTCACTTGACAGTATCCCACACAGTCAGATGGTTTAACCCTCAGCAAATGTGTGTTTGTTTTTTCCTATTCCTACAATTTACCATGTGTTATGATTGTCCCTATATGTAGACCAAAAATGCAGGAAATTGCAGGCCTTCAGTTTGTCAATAATCATTGTAATATTATTCTGTTTTTTTATATTGATTATAGATGACAGATGTAAAAGGCCTGGAATTGAACATTCTCTCACTCTAGAGGCGCATTAGCGACTGTTGTTAGAGGAAGTGGCCTTCAGTGTCCGTGTTAGCACGCCAACCCTCATGCCAGCTCAGTCAACCCATTTAAATTGTGCTCAGAGTGGGCTGAGTGGAATCAACTACTGATGCAAACAAGTTTTAGTGAGGTTTGTGGATTTAACACAACGATGATGAAAACATCGCAATAACAGAGATGTACAAACAAAGAACATATATTATATGAAAACATAATAGCCTATTTACATTCATTCATTTAGCACATCTATTATCCAAAGGGACTTATGAATAGAAACTGAAAATTGATTGTCCATTTGAGGTAAACAAAACCTAGAATAAATCCTTTCATTCTGTTAAAACCACCATTACATACCTACCTTATGATCTTTGTTTGTCAAATGACCAACCCAGTAATGATTAAAGCTAGGTTTTGCAGGTCCATATTCTTTAGATCAATGTTCACACATAAAATGGGATTCAGTTTAATAATGATACTATCTTAAACTCTCAGTTCTTTTTATTATTTTTTGCATTCTATTGTAGTTTGTGATATTGTCATGTGTAATTTCTGTTATGGGTAAAATATGCTGTCATTCTCACTGTTTTGTGACAGTTCTCTGACAATCAGAGAACGTCAGAAAAGCCAAAGGAATGTGACCAGGTTCACTAAAGAATTTATAAAATGAAAGACATTCAAGCACAGACCACTTCAGCCTGTACAGCCATTGTTTAACAGGAACTGAGATGTGTCGAGCATTTGACAGTGAAATGAATGTGCTAGTCTTTAAACAAATACTGTCCCTGAGTTTCACCAAAAAATACATAAGCTGTCATCTAAAATAATTTGTAATATATATGTTTAGGAAAACTGAACAAATGTCACATGGAACTTATATGCATTTGTTTATTTACAATTGAAAAAGATGTGCAGGCACATATTCTTTTCATTTGTATTGATTTTTTTCTGTAAAAGATGCAGTTAATTTACTGAATTATCAGCTGTAAAGTACAGTTTGGAAAAATTAAGTTGTTAGTTGCTGGTTCTATAAAGTATTTTCATGAGTTTTCTTTTCTGGTTGCTTCTTGTCTTGGAATAATAAACTCAGATAGACTTGAATTATATCTTGCTCTTATGTTTGCTTGTTGCAAAATTGTCTGTGACTTTTCTTATAAAATAACTATTTTTTGAGACTAAGAAACAAAGTTTATAAGACAATTGATACAAACTGACAAACTTTTATTGCTGAGTTTCAATATGGTTACTGAAACTGAGACTGGCTGACCATTTTTGAAATGTTGGTATTTCCCTATTCAAATACATAGACGTTGCACTCCTATGACTGGAAATAGCTACCTGGGGGATATATACAAGATGGTTGCCAAGTGAACTGACTTGCCTTAAAAGGGAGTTTACACCTGTAAAGACCACCCACTGGCCCAATGATGGAATCCAATGTTTTGTCTTTCCTTAGCGCTTCTGCAACTGTTCTTTAATTTAGTGCAATTTTGCTTAACTGACTCTGTGGCTAATTCTAATCTCCAGACTAATAAACTCCAATTTTATATGAAATTTAGGTTAATGATTCCAAATAGTCTGGTGATCATAATTTAGGGTTTGATTATTTGTGAATTCCCATACTCTTTCTTTCTTTCTTTCTTTCTTTCTTTTTTTCTGTTTTTGATTCTGTGTTATCTGTCTTCCTGTTTAGGAAATATGCCTTTAGGGAGTATGTGTATCTCTTACTGTCACTATGTAGATCACCTGGTTACATTGGCCGAAACTCCTTTCTCCATTCAGCCAATCACTGCCAAGCACCCTGCCACCAATCCAAACAGAGGCACAAATATACAGTATACATTGTACCTGGTCTAGTATTGGGTTAGAATGGGAATTTGTTAGAGGTGCTTTCTGATAAGTGTCTTAAACTGAAGATACAATGGCAGTGGGTATTTATGAAATATTTGAGGGTGTCAGAAATGTTCTGCTGCTTCATCTCTGACTTTTGCCACCAGCATTATGAAACACCTGTTACAGGTAAGTTGAATTAGTTTGAGATGGTTGAGTATACGTTATATAATGACTTAATCAACAGTAACTACTTATTACAGATGTTTTAAAAACTTATTACGGGTGTTTTGAGATAGTTGATGTGATCTGTTGGGATTTATTACAAAATGACATAACAAAAAAATCATACTTAGCCAGAAAACTTTTACTACAAATTATCTATTAAAAATGGATTATGTTACATTTTATCTATTAGAGTAGAAATTCAGTGAAGTCCATCAGGGCATTACATAAATGTGTGATGTCATTTAAGAATTGTAACTTAGTACTCTAATGGTAAAGAATAAATCAATGTTCACACATAAAATGTGATTTAGTTTAATAATGATACTATGTTAAACTCTCAGTTCTTTTTATTATTTTTTGCATTCTACTATAGTTTGTGATATTGTCATGTGTAATTTCTGTTATGGGTAAAATAATGCTGCTGTCATTCTCACTGTTTTGTGACAGTTCTCTGACAATCAGAGAACGTCAGAAAAGCCTTTTCTAGGAATGTGACCAGGTTCACTAAAGAATTTATAAAATGAAAGACATTCACACAGACCAGTTCAGCCTGTACAGCCATTGTTTAACAGGAACTGAGATGTGTTGAACAATTGACAGTGAAATGAATGTGCTAGTCTTTAAACAAATACTGTCCCTGAAAGTTTCACTAAAAAATATGAGCTGTCATCTAAAATAATTTGTAATATTTTAATGTGGAATTTAGGAAAACTGAACAAACGTCACATGGAACTTATATGCATTTGTTTATTTGCATTGATCAAAAATACCCACACTGTGTTTGAATAATTTGTTTAAAGATACAATGCCCTTGATAATGTTTGGGATAAAAACATTTCTTCTTGATTTTTCTCTGTACTTCACAGTTTTAGATTTGTAATCTTTTGACAAGTGGTTCAAGTGCACAGTCTCAGGTTTTATTAAAGTTTGATTGTAAACAAATAACAACACCTTTTATGTACCGAGAACATTGATAATCACATGACCAACCTTACGTAAAGCGTAATGACGCCCAATGTGACGTGGAATGGTAAAATGCCGTACACTTCCGTACACTTCGTTACGGAAATCCGAACAATATTCTCTGTTGTTTAAACAGCCACATCTAAGTAACAGAAAGATATTTATTATTGTATATTGTTATTTATTATATAAATTACAATATGCATAGTCTGTACACCATGATAATCAGGTA
>JAZGTJ010008810.1:0-20405 GCA_036877575.1 Botia almorhae | reverse complement strand
GTGTCCTTATGTGGGGCTGCATGAGTGCTGCTGGTGTTGGGGAGCTGCATTTCATTGATGGTATCATGAACTCAACAATGTACTGCTCTATACTGAAGGAAAAGATGCCGCCATCACTCCGTGCACTTGGTCGTCGTGCACTTGGTCGTCATGCACTTTTCCAACACTACAATGATCCAAAACACACATTTAAAGCTACTGTTGCATTTCTGAAGAAGAACAGGGTGAAGGTGATTGAATGGCCAAGTATGCCTCCTGATCTGAACCCAATCGAACACCTGTGGGGAATTCTGAAGCGACAAGTTGAGCATCACTCTCCATCCAGCATCCAGGCTCTAAAAGAGGTTATTCTTGAAGAATGGAAAAAGATGTTGCATTATGTCGCCAACTTGTTCATTCCATGCCTAGAAGACTTGGCGCTGTCCTTAAAAATCATGGTGCTCATACAAAATACTAGATGTAGTAGTTTTTGTTGCGGGATGTATTCATTTTTGCTTTAACCAATTTGAGTAAAACTGAAGATTTTGTGATCTAAATTAGATTATTAACCTTAATTACATGTTATGGAGTTAAATAATTTTTTAATAAAACTCAGCCTTGTAAAAAGTTTGGAAATTGTTCTTTTGTTCATTGAGCTACTGATTAAATTCGTACTTTTTAAAGGGGGTGTACTAATTTATGCTGCGCACTGTACATATCATACCACACAATATTAGGATGGGTACCCCCTTAGTTTTAAAATACTTACAGTATAAATAATTTGTAATTTCACTGGTTGTTATCCCTTTATTCCCCAAATGTCGCATATTATTCCCCCATAGGTACTGAATAGGTACACTATAATTACAAAAAAGATATGCGGTAACTTCAGTTTACCTACGCAGTTCGTTGCATGTTAAATATCTGGTTTGCTACCCCCTTATGACCCAAACGTACCACGTTGTTCCCTTTTACCTACCCCGTATGTTCTTTATAGGTACACTATAATTACAGAAACCCACACCGTAAATTCAATATTAGAATGGGTACCCCTTAGTTTTAAAATGCTTACAGTATAAATGATTTATAATTTCACTGGTTGTTACCCCTTTATTCCCCAAACTTCGCATATTATTCCCCCATAGGTACTGAATAGGTACACTATAATTACAAAAAAGATACGCGGTAACTTCAGTTTACTTACACGGTTCGTTGCATGTTAATTATCTGGTTTGTTACCCCCTTATGACCCAAACATACCACGTTGTTCCCTTTTACCTAACCCGTACGTTCTTTATATGTACACTATAATTACAGAAACTTACACCAAAAATTCAATGTGCTTTTGCGGTTCTTTGCGGGTTGTAATCTAAAGCGTTACCCAGATTTCTTAGTGCACTGGTGAATATAACAATCAACAGTACTGAAAATAGGACCAATATCCAGTTGTTATATTACTTGAACCCTGTTCAAGAGGTGTTCTTAATATTCTTAGGTCTGCACTTGCAATGCATTGCACTCAAAAAAATGAACTTTCACYATTGTTAGTTTTACTACACCCACCCTTGTTCACAGTACATAAAAAATGAAAGTAACTAAATTAACACAAGTTAACTATGTTATTTCTACAAATTTGTTGTGCTGTAGGCTTTACTTAATAAGTGTTTGATTGGACAGCTTAACGTTGTAAAGTAAAACACGCAAAACATTTTTTGATCTTTGCGGATACCGTATTCTCACTTGGAGGCGGAGCAACGGAACAGAACCGAAGATAGATGAAAGCGCGAAGCTTGAAAAAGAGAAGATGGTGACTTTGTCAGGTATGAATGTTTCATAGTTCTTTACCATCCTGTTAAATACCGCCAGAAAATAGTGATGTAGCTGTTCACAGAGTTATGTTAATTTAAGTTATTGGTGTATTTCGGAGTTTTAGCGTTTATTATTATTTTTATGTAGCCAGTGATGCACAGTTGTTGAAACGCTATAGAAATAAATAACGCTATACATAGCAAAGCTTTTGTAGCAAGAAAGTTAAGTTCTAGGTACAACGAACACTATTGATCTTTTGAATTGGAACCGCATCCAAGGCATGTTTCATTTATAGAGTTTGGTGAACTGGCATATCTTTATTCTCTGTTATTATACCATTTGTGATATCCATATACGTGCTGCGTAATCAGTTTTTTTCTCTCTTTTAGAGTGATGGATCAAACAGAGAAAATGACTGGGTTTAAAACTGGTTTAAAAACTTTAAATTGTTTTAAATTGTTTAAAAGTTAAAAAAAATTCAGTTGTTTACAAAAAATAATCTCAGTTGCAATCTTTTCTTTACCAATGGCTCAAACAGTTTGAAATATCAAAAATGATCACACTAGCATTTTGTGACAGCCTGTCTGTCTTAAAAAAAAGCTATTTTCCTAAGTTAAACTTTTATTTTAATATTTGAAGGCAGTTGACCAAATGTTGTTTTTTTTGTTTGTTGTTTTTTTAAACAAACTCCTATTTAAGCTGTTTGTGTCTGAAATATTACAAATGGAGTTCAGCACTTTAAAAGTTGCACTTTATAAGACCTTGTGAAGAATGTTTACTGTTACATTATTAATGTTGTAGTGTATTTGTTTCAATTTGTTGTTTTACAATTTCTTAGCACTTGTATGTTGCAAAACCTTGCAAAGAAAATAAATTCATTTTGTTTCTAAAAATATGCTTGATTATTTAAGTTTTACACTTGTAGAGCAAATACATAAAGTTAATAAAATCAATAAAAAACATGTTCACCTTACGTATTAAAAGTTCATAATTGTAACATAACATTACTACACAAAATGTACATATAACTAAAATGCGATAGTGACAAATCTGAATGGGTTTTATGTACTTAGGAATATTTTGTCAATTTTACCAGAATTTATTTTGTTCATTCAACTATATTGTTACTTGTAAAAACTATTTAACGTGTAAGAAAAAGTGAAGAGGATGTAGAAGATGTTGATGAAGAGGTTTATTGCAGCATAGCAGTGGCAAAGTACATGTTGTACCTTGGGTTCAACGGAGTTGGAATGAACCCAGAACATAGCTCAAAACTTTTATAGTTAAAGTTTACTACCCTTAATGTAAAAGAAGTTGCCCCTTTCGTAGCAGTTGTGGTCTGTATGTTAATCATGTTCTGACACCTCTTTGTCTGAGATGGTTCTCAGTGTCCCACACCCGCTTCCATGCTACAATGGGTCACCATTTGCTCAGGATGTAATCATCTCAAATGGTCAAGAAACAACATAACTGTTGACTTTCTTCTTCTCTATAATAATTAAGCCATTTTTGGAAATGAGCATGATTAAACATATATTGTGCAGTGGAATCTGGGTTGAGGCAGACTATAATTTCTTACACATGCTTGCGTGGAACCACTTGACACTCTTTTTTTACGTAAGTCCAACAAATCATTTTTTTGAGTGTGGACCAACTTACTGTACTTGCACTGAACATGTGTCTGTAACAAAATATGAGGCACCACAGCTTTTAATAAATAAGTACCTGTATTAAAAATAATTATAACTAACTAAAAAGAATAATATGTCTAATTCTAAGTAGATTTTTCCTGCAAAACAATGTAGCTTACAAGAATTAAACTAATGTAAGATCACAGGTGTATGTGTCTATTCTTTTTTACAGTATCTTTGAGATAGAGCCCCTGAGGCTGATGAAGAATTGCTTACGTAGGGATGCTGATTGCACCTCTTTTGAAATTAGAAATATTCTGGGATATATTGGGTTATATACAATCCATCATTAATAAACAGCATTTACAAGGGAAAGTTACATATTTGTCAGATATGGTAAACCATACCTGAAATTTGACCTCAGCATTTTACCCATCACTGGTGAGGAATGAACACACACGCACCCGGAGCAGTGGGCAGCACTGTTGTGTCCGGGGAGCTATCAGGGGTTAGGTGCCTTGCTCAAGGGTATTTCAGTTGTTTCCTGCCAGCAGTGGAATGTTGTCTATAACAACTGTTTTGCTTTAACAAAAATACAAGCTTCACATTTCTGTGGTGCGCTTGCATGTTGTACCTATATTAGAAGTTAATTACTCTTGTAATTGTTAAATCTTTACTGTAAACATTTAGCAAACAGAGGGAGTAGTAAACATTGTTTTCTATAGTAGACGACAACATGTCACAGATGCTCTTCATAAACACTATTGAAGAAAACAGCAATCTCCCTATCTTTACCTTTCTACCCTCTCTCTGTATGTATGTGCTGATGTGCTCCATTTAGTTGCTTATGGTGTGAGTGAAAAGTCACACACACACACACACACACACACACACACTCTCTCTCTCTCTTTCGGTCAACCATCATACCTATCAAACACAACTATAGATTTTTTATAGATAGTTTTATGTAGATGTTTCATGCTGAAATAAAAAAGAAACACATTGTACACCCTGTAACTAATTTTCTAATTTACCCACATGGTTGATTGCGTTTATGTTATAGTTTATGGTATAGTTTGTTATGCATATATGTTATGCATATAATGGATGTCTACACAATGTTGTCACTAGTAAAATAAAACACACCTGTGTGTATTTATGCTACTTAACAATCTTCTGAGACAAAACTTGTCCTCAGAGCAACTATCAATAAAGGCTAGTCCCAAAGCATCTTTTTGATTATCAATGTGAATGTTAGTCACTAACAATTAAAGCCTTATCTACCATAACTAATTAGGCTGACATAAAGTTTACAAGCTCTTTAGAGCTGTCTGTTTGATGGTCAGCAATAGTAGTGAGAACAAAAGGCAGAGATTTGTTGCCTGTATCTGACAGTATCAGTTCAAACTAATTGAATTTGAGTTAAAACTTCAATTATTTTGTTATAAATTGTAACAACCCCTCTTCTTTTCTAATGCGACTCACACTCATAATGAATATAGTAATAATATGATGGATGATGTTTAATACTCAGCACTGACTATAGAAACGTTTTTTTTTTTTTTTTAATATAAAACACAACAAAATTGGCCTTGGAAATAAGAGCCAATAGGAATTGGCAGGTGGGATTTGCATGCCAATCTCCACCCTTGGTTTTAAAAGATGGCGTGTACCACTCTTTCAGATTTGTTCTTCAAAGCCAATCCGTGTTTTCCTTTGCTTTGTTTTTATTTTTTTGACGGGGGATACAATATCTTTCAGCAGTCTTTCTCAGCACAAATAAGTATAGAGAGTTCCCCTGATCATCCCCAGTCACTCCAAAAAGTGTACACTTCCTCTAAAAGAGTGAATTTCTATAGATGTCATCATTCCTTTTGTGCATGTTCTTCTTGCATCAGCAAACTGCAAAGGCAATTTGGGGGATACAATGGATGAATTCCTACTGGGTGAGTTTCCACAGGACATCCATTGCCAAACACACATATCCTGGCCAGTTGAGTTTCCACACACAGGAGATGTTTGGACCGCATTATAGCAGCCTCACTGTCACTTTTGGGACTTGCGATGAGGATGAGTTATTAATTGTAAGATCAGAGGGCAGGCTAACTCCATCTGATGTGAACGACTTTGGGATGCCAACACCCTTGGGTGCACAACAGGATGACACGAGCATCCTGCTGGAGTGATATTCTCGAAAAGTCACAGCTTGGGTGCTGGGTCAAGAGATGTCGACCATGGCCATACAGGAGCAACATCTTTGGCTAAACCTTGCTGAGATGCAAAACAGTACGCTTTCTCTGGCTACAGTGTTGAATACTGCACTGCACATTTCTGGCCTCTGTCATGGCACGGGTCACTGCTACTTCATGCAAAGAGCAGTTTCCATCTTCTCTGGCCAGTCTTGCAGAGAGGCACTGTGTCTGGTCGCCCTCTGCCATTGCCTCTTAGGACTTTTAGTTGCTTTCCCAGCCCTCAGCAAAGGCAAGATGCCATTGTACAGCCATCAGTTTGGCTTTACCTGTGGTCAGCTGCAATGCACCCACTGTCTTGGACACACAGATTATTCCGCTGCAGCCTCTAGCATGTTGTCAGAGGGAGTGGCTCGGCCTCCCCAACATGTTGTACTGGTTCATCGCTTGGGTATGCGATTCAGTTTGCCAAGTGCCTGCCCAAATTAGATGACGTCCTCATTTTCTCAAAAAGTGCAGCAAGCCTGCATGTGGCCTGATCCACCTACCGAGATGAAGGCAAGGTTTTACCGCACCTACTTCATTGTGCCCAAGAAAGGAGATGAGTCATGACCAATACTAGACCTTTGCGGCCTGATCAGGACTGATTGACACAGCAATTTCACCTTATAGTGTGCATACACTGTTTTTGAGGGCACACACATATGCACACTTCCTCTTGTGGCCCTCTTAGTACATGAAGGAAGTTATGAGCCGGGTTCTGCAGTGATGCATTGGTCTCACTACACCTTTATTTTGATCCCCTCTCTCACAGACTCCCTTTCAGGATGCTCACACAGAAGCAAATTCTGACATGCATGCATCTAGGGTCTCTGCTATAGACTTGAAGGATGCAAACTTTCATGTCTCAATTCTACCTTAAAACAGACTTTTTCTCATATCACGACTGGCTCATATTCGCCCACTCTCAAGAATGGTTGTGTGCAAACAGGCATGTGGTTGTCAAAAATTTGGATTTGCAGGTCTTGAGATGCAGTGCCAGGTTCCAGGACAGGTTTTTGCATGTGTTGGCATATCAACTGCCTGGAGCTGTTGGCAGTCCTGCTTGCCCTGTGGAGGCTGCACTGGACAGTGGCATATATAAATCACCAGTATACACCCTTAACCCACAGTTGGCCCCAGGGTCACAGTTGGCCCCAGGGAACCCACTGATAATTAACTATAATTATCATATTATAGATTATAATTACTACATATATATATATATAACAGCCCTATAATTGTCTACCCTAAAGATGCATGTGACTGCTACAGCACATCACGTTACACTGGATGGGAAATCCTTAAGAAGGCACAATCTGATAATCAGATTCATCAGTTGTTCTATGAGATTGAACCCTGCAAGGACGTGCCTAATACTCTCTTAGGATATCTCCTTGGTCCATATAGCCTTTAGGAGTCCTCCCTTTGAGCCTTTGTAGTCAGTTGAGGTTAGTGCCTTCTATCAATATATGGCCCTCCTGACCTGAGGGCTTGGGATCTGCAGTCACTGTCTATGTACAATTTACATTTACGCTTTTATCCAAAGCGACTTATGCCATGCTCTAACCACTGAGCTACAGGAAAGATAGTATTTTCTCACATTTTTCTGAGGCCTCGCCTGGGCTATGTGCCCCATGGTACCCACGACTTCCTTTAGGGACCAGGTGGTAAACCTGTCCTTACACAATCAGAGGAGGACCCAGCCCTATCCCTGCTATGTCCACCTTGACCGCATGAAGAAGTTCAAAAGATGCACACTGCCTGCTTATTGTCTGTCTAAAGGCCAACAGAAGGTGAAGGCTGTCACCAAACAGAGGCTGTATGTGCACACTCAACTAGAGGGATAGTCTCATCCTGGGCACTTGTGAATAGCAGTCCTTTAGCAGAAATCTGTAGAGCTGCGGCCTGTGCCACACCTTTTGTGAAATTCTATGACCTCAGGATTGATTCAGTTTCATTTACTTTGCTGTTCTCCGGACAAGCATTCTGAAGAACGACAGGGTGTCAAGCCTGCTACAGCACCTTTCCCCCAGATGCGATAATAAGTGCCCCTTTTAACCATGTGAGGTTCCCAGCACAATGATGGAGAGGCTCAACAACTGGATCTGCCATTCGTGGTTACTCAGCTGGTTAGCTGACAGATCATCAGATCATCATGTAGTGATTCCTATTGGTAATCCCATATGAGTAATTTTACACAGTTTGGTTTCCCTATCGGTAAATCTGTTTCGTCCCCTAGATGGTCATATCCGTCACGGCCTGTAATCTGGATGGTTCTCCTTATGGAAATCCCCCGCTTGTAGACATAATTTGATGTGGTACTTCCCTGAAGTTCATCTATTTCCACATATAACCTCCCTTTAGGTAGGTTGTGCTCTCTGCAGTGTCTTCTCTTAAGGACTTCTCCTTACTATTCCAACGCATTTGACCAGCAGATTTTCTGCTATAAGATTTTTCTGCTATTGTATAGGCTTTATATTGCTGTCCCCTCAGTACAGTAAGCTTCTCACTTTCAGTGTGTTGAAGGTTATGGATTCCATGAAGACTTTCTCAGGCACACTATGTCTGAGTCCATAGCGCAAATAAGTCATTGTGGTGCTTAGTGTTGGGACACAGTACACTGACACACTGTTGAGTGAGTGATAGAAGAGGAGCGTCCCATTTGTGTATGTAACCTCTGTTCTCTGATGGAGGAAACAAGACATTGTGTCCCTCCTGCCACAACGCTGAACTGACCTGCCGAATTGAACCATCTCCCTTTTATGCAAATGAGTGGTATGCAAATACCACTCACCAATTACTATTGGCACGTATTTCTAAGGCCAATTTTATTGCCGTTTTATATAAAAAGCAGAGCAATCGGTATCCCAAGGTCGAACCCATAGTGTCACTACATTGACACACATGAGATTACAGACATAATCAAGAAATTTTTGTTATACCACTGTATAAGTGTAACTGAATTTTATAATTTATGCATGAGCATTAAATAGTTTTAATATATTATGTATTTGTGGCTCACAAATACACAAATAGCACTTCTCATGCAAGAGTAACACGATTCAAAATTTATTCCAGTAGAGTTTGACATTAGTATGTAGCTAAGCTAATGGATTAATACTCTGTGCACTTTGGTAAGAACTTCTTCTGACTACATATGTGTGTTTGTATGTGTGTGTCAAGATCTGGCCCTGCCATATTGTCCTGCCCACAGAATGAATGAGTTGTCTAATCTGTCAGCGGGCAAGCGGGGTCAACTATCAACTTGCTTGGCATGTCAGTCATCAGGCCATTAAAATAGAAAAGATTGGGACAAAAAGAAAAAATATGCTTGCCTTCCCATTCTCATGGTGTGTATTTCTGTCCGACCGGGCCAGTGTCTGGTCCGGTTTCCCAGACACCGCCTAATGATCTCTCGGGAGAGAAAATGCTGCAGATATGCCAGATTTGTGATTTTTAACAGCACCCCATTATTAAGGCCTGAAGGTGGGGGCTAGCACGTTATTTTTAGCTAACAACGATAGTTAAAATGTATAGCTGTATCCATTGCTTACAAAATATCCCCACACACAGGTCACAATCGTTCTTGAGCTGTGACTCATGGGGGAGGTGGGAAACTGTAAAGATCTAGAAATAAAATTATGATGTGGTCTCTAAATGTGTCTAAGAAGCCTGGGATAGGATTAAACATTACAAAATAGCTCTGACAGTGGATTCAGAATTAACTTATTAGGGTGACCATTGTGACCATAAGTTAGGGTGACTATTGTGATTTAAAAAAACATGACAAGTGGTGGTGGTGTGAGTGGGGGGATGTGAAGGTGTATACAGTTTTTGAATCTGCAAGATGTTTGTAAGTAATCAAGATATATATCTCACAAGACAAAAAAACACACATAAACACTCTCGATTCTTAACATCTTGTGTTGCAAATGTCCTGGTGTCCTAAAAAAAGTGCCATTTGATCTTTCTTCAGAAAATAAAAAAAATTAATTTTTGTATTTGTTGTTTTTGAATATAGATATATAGCAAAGTCAGACCTGATAACAAGTATGGTTTTCTCTGTTTACATTTACATTTATGCATTTGGCAGACGCTTACTTACATTGCATTATACTATACATTGTGTCTGAGTATGTGCAATCCCTGGGATCGAACCCATGACCTTTGTTAACATCATGCTCTAACCACTGAGCTACAGGAAAGCTGTATACATTTGGGACAGGAAACAGACAGGAAATGTCTGTTTTGTGCTAGCTTGCCGTCTCTAAACTATTACTAAATAATTCACAATTAATTCTTTCAAAAGGAAATCAGGTCTTTGCAATTGATTCATCTGATTGATTTGACCAGTGTATATTAAATTTTTCAAGTTTACCATAAATTTGCAAGTGCCAAATGAGAGCGTTTCCATGAGTTGCTGGAATGATGGAGGTGAGTCCTGAGAGAAAGAAATCCCAACACGAATTCCAGTTTGAAAAATGTTTCTGTTGTTCTGAGCAGACAGGAATAGCCATCCCATATGTTTGCACCTATTCAACACTGCAAGATGTACTAGTAATGACTGTACCAAGAAAGGACAAAAAAAGTCTGGTTTTCCACTTATGAATGCATGTTTTATTGTGACCCTATAAAGACAAACATTGCCACAGAGACTCAGTGGCAGGGGGTTGAAGAAGAGAACAAGCTTTAAAAGAAGCACAGCTTTTGTGGGGTGTTTTTGGAATGTCAAGTATGCCTTGTTTTATTTAGTATATTTAGTATTGACTTTTTTTATTACACATGCTGCTTAAAAGCGAAAGGCTTCTTATTTAGCCATTGTAGCAGTGAAAATAAAGAAACTCAAGTTTATTAGTAGAAATGGCCAGCTTTAGCATTTGTTAACATACTAAGAATTAGGACTCCAAGGAAATGTATTTAGAGAGATTAACTATATTTGACAACTTCAACTATGTCCAGTGGCCCAAAGCATTAGTATGAAAGTATGAAACCCACATGACACAGTATGACACCGTATGAAAGCCACATGATTTTAACTAGTGAGTAAAGAGAAAAGAAGAATAAACTGCTATATTCTGTTGTGGACCGGATGGACCAGACATTCATTTACATGCTGAGGTTAAGTTTTAGGATTTAAAAAGATTTCTTTTTTTTTACTTCTGGTTCACTTGGTGTTTTAGTATTGTTTAGTATTGTTTTAGAATAACTTTAATCATATTTGATGTATATACAATTTTTATTGCTTTAGGAAATAATTAAACAATTGTAGTGTTTCAATCTTAGGACCTTAGCTCTTTCTTAGTTATGCAAATAGTTATATACAATTTAAAATTATTTAACATGATATAACATTTTATATAACATCTTTTGTAATGGATCTTCCAAAATAATGCACAATCACTGTGATTTCTAAAAAAACTTACTAGTTATTAGTTACTAGTTACTCCTAAGAGAGAAAGTATTGCACAGACACAAAGAGTGAGTTATGACTTACCTGAGCTTTAAAAATATATTTTCAACTGCTCTGCAGGGTAATCTTAAAACAGGCTGGAAATCTGTAAGAGGCTATATGGAAGGGGTCCACATAGAGTTACATCTGAGTTACATTTACATTTACATTTAGGCATTTGGCAGACGCTTTTATCCAAAGCGACTTACACTGCATTACACTATACATTGATCATTATACATTGAATATGTGCAATCCCTGGGATCGAACCCATGACCTTGGCGTTGTTAACGCCATGCTCTAACCGCTGAGCTACAGGAAAGCAGTTCCCAAGACCATGTGGCAGTCCACCATAACAAAAGGACAGAGAGAGACTCTCTATTTTAAGCACTGTTAAGAATTATGCCATAATTACTGAGCAGAGAATATGTGTGTTATGCATGTTTTGTGTGCATGCACATGTGAGCAACTACTTAAACAAGTGAGTGTGTGTTGTGTTGAAGAGGTACTGTAGAACAGCATCCACTCTCTATCACCCTCTCTCTTTCTCAACTCAGGGGGTCTCTGCTGGCCAGCGAGTTGCTCTGGAATGTTTGTCTCTGCTCACACTGGTCCCAGGAGGGATGTTGGTTGGTCAGCGTCCACCCCCTCCTTCCCATGAGGCTATCAGTTAACTTAGTTAGCACGAGATAGCCTCCTCTGAACCCCCACACTTGCTCCCAGACATCTAAACACTGAAAGTATACAAGACATTCATCAATGAAAACATCTGACATAGTACATAGCGCCTGACAGAAGGGGCCTGTATTGGCATGCATTACTTATAGGTTTATTACCTTTTATTACATAAGCCAATATGACAGTAGTTAATGAAGTCAATTTGAAGTTTGTAAATGATTTAAATGATATTTAAAGGTTATTTAAGCTTTTTAAAGGCTATGTAGTCATAAACAGAGTTACAATATGTGTATTTGTTTATAATTTCCATTTTGTTATCTTTGTGGAAGGGAAGGCTGGTAGGGATGGGTTTTGCTGGTAGAAGTTGTAACTATAGTGGGAAATAGCTTGTTAAGCCTTTTTTAACAAAACATTATTGCAAGCATCAATATATTATTGTTGACTTTGGACTATGTGTTTATGTGGTGCAAGTGTCAGTCTATCAATGTTGCCATAATAAATAATATGACATTGAAGGTTCAAAATGCCATGAGCAAACATGGCAGCATTCAGTCTGTGTACATTCATGCATTTATGCATCAGCTAAGCAACTGCCATAATGATAAATGGAAATGCTGATAGATTGTTCTTCCAGGTATTTTGGGGGATCTTTGCGCATCTTGAATACACAAACAAATAAAAAAACGTAAAAAAAAGTGTTTTTTAATTGCTGATTTTAAAATTAAGCAAGACATCAGTTATTATTTTCTTCATGTGTCTTTGTAATCTTTAATCAATTAACTTCCCATCCAACATGAAACAACATCTCTTGATGCTCTGTGTCTCTCCCTGAGGGCAGGGACATATTGACTATCCAAAGACTGGACAGTTTCTATCCCTCCAATTTCCAATAATCCAATCAATTCCAGAAGAACAAAAATAATCAGGAGAAATCATGTATTTTAGGTTATGACCTTCCAGTTGCTAATGTAACTGGGTATATAGCCACTCAACAATTATAATTATAATTCCTTAGGGAATATTTTTATTTCATCACCATCTCAGAAAACACTCATCGATAAACTCTGCACATAGATTTTTAAAGGTACATCCCATGTCTCAGTAAAAGGAGTTTCATCAAGCAAACCTTAAGCTACCTTCAATGAGTAAAAGCACATAGCTGGCATTGCTAAAATCAGAAAACAGTAAAGGAGTTTGCCCTAAATGTCTTTAACTGGAAGAGTCCAGAAATAGTATATTTTGACTTTAAAGTTAAATGTTGCTATTTTGTGCTTTCATCACACAGCTATATAGCATATGTAACGAAGCCGGGCTCCGGCGCTGGGTGTGGAGTCCGGACTTTTATTATGACTGTGTGTCTCATGTGTTTTATGTCACTTCCGGGTTTTATGTTAATCGTCATCACCTGTGTTTTCATGATTTCTATATGTATTTAAGTTCCGGGTTTTGTAAGTGTTGTCGTGAGTTATTGTTTGGTGTAGGAGTTATCGTTGTTCTAGTTATCGTTCAAGGTTTTTTCTGTCAGTGTTTTCATTTGATTTTTGCCTGGTCTTGGATTTACGCCTGTTTATTGGATTACGTTATTTGGATTGCCCTTTGGATACTGTTGCCCTGGTTTCTGGATTGTATGTTTAACGTGTCTGTCTTTTCGTTCATCACTGCTGTTGCACTTGTTGTCGCCTTATTATTTGTTACGGCTAGTGTTTGTGTTTATTCAGTGTTCAGTAAATCACCCTTTGTTTAGTTCCGTGTTCACGTCTCTGTTTTTACACAAACACAACCAGTCTCCCCGTAACAGCATAGCTCCATCTCATGCGTCTGTCCTCAGTCTCTCCCCTCTTTTTCTACCATCCTGGCTAAAAATTACACCTCCTGTCATTCGCCTCCCCTCACAAAGGACATTTATCAGCCAAGGAGCAGCATGAACTCGCTAAGGCATTCCACCAGCGACAAATCCACTTTATTGAAAATGCAAACAGGAAAAAAATGTGTTTGTTTTTAAATTTGTTGTAAAGTTTAAAAGGTTAAGGTTGTGCGCCATGGATGACTGAGTTTCATCAAAGTTGAACTTATATAAGGCAACCCACAGTTTAACTCCCCTTCCAGAGGTTGGCAGTCTTGATTCTCATTGGCATGCTAACAACCTCGACTAATGTTATTTTTAATAAAACACTAAACATTTTGCTTGCTAGAATTAGTACATATGATTGCAGTGTCAGAAAGATCATCACCAATTAACAAATCATTTAACTTTTAAACTACTAGGGACTCGGGATGATTGATTAGATGTTTAACAATAGACTAGTTGATTAGTATTGTCAGCTTTTGTAGATTTTCTTTTGTAGCTCAGTGTTTTTAGCCACAGGCTTCTTGGTTTAGAGGGTAAAATGTTAAATGCTGTCTTTCTTTGTATGTCTATGTAAAAATGTAAAACAGAATACATTAAGAGAACTTTAAAAATAGCTTTAGTATGCTAACAGCATGTTTAACACATCAGACAATACATATAAAGATGATCACTGTGTGGTTCTAAATCACCTGCTGTAAGAAGTGATCCTGTTGTAGAACTGTAGTTACAACCTAAAAACAAACCTGTATTTCTAAAACTTTATTTTGATTGTCCCCAAAAAGACATTCTACTGACTATAAGCAACTTTGCCAGTATGTCAGCTTATTCTAACCCTATGTCTAACCTATAAGTCGATTATTACTCTCTCTATGATAGTTAGTTAACATGTAGTTGCAAAGTTTCAGTTAGCAGAATGTCTGTCCAAATAAAATGTAACCAAAAATGGTGATAGTTTGGAGCAGTACAAACTTATTTAGTGTATTTATTTAGTTTATATTTATCAGCCCTGTCGAGGCTGAGCTTCACAACCAGTAAGAGTGAGACACTAAAACTGCCTGGCCCTAAACCAGCAAAAATGCAGGACTTTCTAAAAACCCAATAATCAACTAGTGTTTAAGACAACCCAATGACTACTCAATTGAGAAGATATGTAGTTTTGCACATACAACCTCCTACTCTATTCCGGGTTATTTATTGGAATCTTTAACCATACTTATTGGCTTTTCATGGTGAAAGAAGAACTGATCCTCATTCTCACAATCACCTAGGCAGTCAAAATTAGAAACACAAATGCCAATGGCCTTTAGGCATACTTTGATAACGGTTCAATGGCCATGAATGTTACTGAGGTCCCTCAGCTGATGTTTTGACCCTTAGCAGACGTCTGTCTTTTTGGAGTCTGCGTTCTGTGTGCATGTTATGCGTTGAGTTAGGCGTTTTGCATGACCTTGCTGTGGTCGATGACCTTTGGATCTCTCCCACACAACAGTTACTATGTCCTTCCCATCCACCTCTCCATGTCCCCTGCTGGCCCTGCACTGCCCGAGGCATTTTCTAAACTAGATCCCCCAGATCTGTGGGAGAAGAGAAAAATGAGGCAGGGTTAGGGAGATGCTATTCCCTAAAATAGGTTTTCCAGTAGGGTGACAGCAGGGCCCACTTAAAAGAGGAAGTTTATGGATTATGAGAACTCCCCCTGCAAATCGGAGACATCATTGAAAAGGATAAATACAACTCATTCCATGAACTAGAGGTTTAAAAAAGAAGAGCAGCTTAGTACTGATGAGGTTTGAATGACTCAGAATTTCTTCTGGGAAAGAAATAATAGCACATTCATACATTACAATTTATGACAAAAGCAAGAACAGGAGATGTTTCAGAACTACTGAACTATATCTATTAATTGTATATAAAATAAAAGCATTGGTTGAATGAAATTGTAAGAAAAGGAAACGTTAAGCATGGTGTTCCAGTGACTGTTAGAATATTGTGTTAACAGTGCAAGGGTTGTGGGTTTGATTCCCAGGGAATGTGTGTGTTTTAGATTTCAAAGCTAGTTTATTTTTATTTAAAAATACAGCCATTATGTCTTATTTGCTATTTCCATAACAGCATATAATGTTCATGGTCCAGTCCCCTTCATTGCTTAACCTGCCGTCATACTTCCATTTCACAAGAGTCGTTTATTGCCAGTCTCCCAAATGAAATTGCTGCTAACAGAAGGATATTACTCACACACCGCAGCCCTGCCAAGTCCTGTTTCATGGACCATTACAGTGTTTAAAGACAGACATTCATATTTGTGCTATTTTTCCTCTGAGTATTTCCCTTTTCTCAATATACACCTCCCCCACAACTCCTAAACAAGAACATATAAAAAAAACACCATATTGGCCAGTTCATTGAAAAGTCACAGCGTGCACTTTAGTCTGTGTAGGGATGTAGGGAAACTGAAGGCATAAGACAGAATGAAAAGGTTTCTTGAAGGTTGTTGTTTGGGTTGTTGGGCTGTGTCTAGTAATTCAGAAGAGAGTATATCAGTTAATGTGACTGTGGAAAGTGAGTGGAAAGAGAATTTATGTTTACATGAAAATACAGTACATACTTTGTTCTTTCCTGCAAAAAATATAACTGTACTGCATATGTTAGGACCCACGTTTTTTATAATGGTAAATTCCATGAAACCTCTAAGTAAATTATCTGGATCATGTTTCACACCAACACTTTTGAAGTGTTAAAATTTTTGAATTACTAAAAAAAAACCTTAATGTACCTAAATATAATTTTTTATATTTTTTTACAATTTTGTGGTAAAATGTGACTTGGATGATTTTTGAAAGATCCACCTCTAAACAAAAAACTAATATGAATACTGTATATGTTTTACAATGTTACTCACCACAACAAAGGCTATGTTTGCAAACAAGGTCAAGATACTGTGCTTATAGTTTTCAGTTGCGTTCTCAGTTTAATTTTGGCTATAGGCTTTTTTCCTCAGAAGATGATTTTAGAGGCAGAAGAGACTTAAGCAGTCTTCTTTATGTAATTTCCTCTATAAGAGAAATGTCTCAGGTTATGTATGTAACCCAGTAAGATGCTGCGTCATGCTTTACAAGGAACACGCTTCAGGCATGCCCCAGGTCTGAACATATGTAAAACCAAGCCTACTTATACGAAACCCTCGGTTTGTAACCCTTACCACCCTTAGACAGCACGAGAAAAAACCTCAACCAGCTCCTTAAATGCAGCAGAAAGAGGAAGCTGGTCTGCCTCAGTCTGTCTTTAGTCAGATCATCATCTGATGCTGTCAGCATGAATTCATCTTCCAGCTCAGAAGAAACTTCTGAAGCAGGCATGTGCTTATCCGATTCGCTGGAGAGTGTGAAAGAAAATCTTGGCCCATTGCTTGCTGCCAACTCGAGCTGCAAGCCCCATGAGTGAACCTCTGTTTTGAGTCAGCAGATGCGGAACCCGACCCATAAGGTGCAGCTGCCCAACTCCCATCAGGAATAAAAAGAGCCAGGCGGGAGTGGAACATCCTCAGCGGAAGCAATTCGCACAGTCAGCCATCTCAGGAACTGACCGAGCATGCTTCGCTTCCAGACAAAACACACACATGTGATAAGTATCACCGCCGTAATGGGCATGGTGGCACGCACTTCTTAAAGCTCTTAAAAGTCTTTTTTTTCTTTTATCTCTTCCTACTGCTTCCTAAATCTCCTTTAAATCTCCTTTCCCCCCTCACTCTTTACATTGTTATGTGCAGACCAATGGGCTTTCTAAAGACAAAAAGCTGATGACACATTTTGCAGGCACTTTTTAAAGGCTTTGTGGTGCACAATGCTACATAACATAACCTTGAACTTGCCTAAAAATAGGACTTCAGACTCAGGTGAGCCTGAAGTGCGTTCCTCATAGCGTCAAGCATGATGCAGCACCACGTTCATTCGAAAGGGAACTATTGTGATATTAAATATATGTCATTTGTCAAATAGATGTAATTTTTCTTGCCTATGGAATGTAACTACTTTCAACAACATTAAAATTATTCTGGGTGGTCAATATTAATACAACTGCTTTTTCTTCAATGCTTAAGTGTCAACAACTCATTTTCAACTCAGGGTGTCAGTTACAGGGTGTCACAGGGTCAAATGCAAAAGTGACAATATGGATAATTGCCTGCTGAAGATAATGGCCTGTGGATTGAAATCAATTGCTTTCCATGGACGAAGAAGAAAAAACAGTGTACTGATCTCTACCTTTTCAAGATGTCCAATAATAAGATAATAGATATCTGGCTTGTAGACAAAGTGCACCATATACAAACGCACAGAAAAAAGTGTGGGAAGCATTCAAAGACTGAGCTGCATCCAGTGCATAGGCTTTCAGCAGAAAGATGTGTAAAATGTTTTAACATTTTGGCAAATGTTTTAACTTGTTTAATTAAAAGCTAATTTGTAGCATGTGTGGACTGAATCCAGATGTTGTCACAAGCATAAATGAAGTATCTCAAACGTTGCACAAAAATATCAATACATTTTAAAAAATGTTTTGTCTATATAAATACACATGCTTATGTGCTTTACTAAAGTTGTACTTTACTTGTTAAAACATTCATCTTATTTTAAGATAATGTGGTACAATTCTTTTTAAAACAGACATACCATAATAATAATTTTTTTCAGTGATTCAAGACTTATACACCCAGATTCATTATTATAATATGACCATTCAGCAATAGAACCACAACAAATAACTGCCCCACCAATAACAGTGATATTAAAAACAACCGTTAGGTTTGACCCTGTCACAGTGGAGGCTCCAGCCTCCTCTCCACCACGCCCCCAGAGGGAACCATTAACTGGATTCAGATCGAACCCATCATGCACTTACCTGGAACTGATCACTTCCTTTTTGTCACCTGGCCGCCATTACCTCCACGCTATTTTTTCATTGCGAAGTCCTGTTTGCCTTTTGCTGCATTTCTGAGCGATTTTCCATTGTTTCTCTGATTGTCTATTGTGTATTACCTGATTCTTGCCGCCTGCCTTTGTTATTGTACTGTTAATCATTATCGCTGTTTGCTGCCTGCCCCGACCTAGTTCTGTTCTACCATTTATGATTGTTTGCTGCCTGTCCTGAACCACGCCTGTTCACCAGTTACGCATCTTGTATTGCTTCCTTTGTGTTTGTTTGCTATTGTGTACTCTGCCTGTCGACCCTGTTAATAAACTGTGTCGCAGATGGATCCAAATCAGCCCGACTCGTCATTACAGACCCAGGTGCCCTCCCCACACACAAAGGCAAAAGGTGTATTGAACCAGAAGCCACTGTTTGAAGAACATTTAGCTTTGCACCTTATCACACTCATGTGTATACAAATTATGACAATGTATGTGCAAATTCCATCATGACATCCACATAAACATATTTAAAGTGACAACATTTAACACAAGTCCTTCTATCCCAACTTATAAAAATCAAAACTTCAATCAAAAAAATCAAATTTACAGCAATACAGACACAGGGACATAATGTAACATTATGCATCTTGTAATTTTTGCACTGTCAATTAAAAATATTATATTAAGAATATTCAATAATAATGATAATAAATAACCTTAATATAAAATATGTTTATATATAATGTGTATAACCATAAAATCATATAACATAAATTTTTTAAATGAACAGCAATAATAATAACATACCATGCATACGTAGTACTTTCACACAGTTTTGTCTAGAGGTATAGCATGTGTTGGGCATGGGACTGCCTGTCACTTGTCATCATCAGAGCTCAGCAGGCGGGCAGGAGATAACTGTTTTAAACAAGCACTTGATTTCAACGAATGCAGACACAGTGGGGAGCAATTCAGCCATGACTGTAAAAGTGTGTTTGTGCGCTCAGCAGCAGAGGTGCCCTTGTGAAGTAAACAAGATAGATATCTGTGCTGTTTGTTTTCATTTGGTGCTCAGTTGTAAAAACATTGGCAACAAACTGAAAATGAAAATCAGGTGCAATAGAGTGTGTGTACATACTGGTGTGTGTCCATTTTGATTTCTAACTGCTTATTTTTCTGGTAAGATGCAAACACAACCTAAAGGTAAGCCTAGTGCTTTCATCACTCTCATCACACACACACACTTCAGTCCTTTGTTAACCTCACAGGCATTCACAGACAACTTCCCATGGTCATTCTTTAACTACCAAGCAATTTAATTTCTACACAAGCATCTTTATTAGCAATGATGGAGCAGATGTGATCTGAACTGGCTACTGACTCATAGGACAAGAACATCTTGATGTTTTTAAGACTGCAGGCTTATTAAAGACAGAAACAGACAGTGAAAAACTGAATCCTAAACATCACACTGTGCCACAGAGTTAAAGGACCATGTGACATAAATTTCCCTATTATTTTCATGGTCCTGGCTTCCTATCTAGAGTTTTTCCTAGTTCTCGTGCCAGGATTCTGACATTCCCTGTGTTCTGTGTCAGAGCGTGATGTTTGGATCCTGACTAAATCCTAGTTGTGGTTCTTGTTTCTTGGAGTCGAGACCTAGACTCATGCTCTGTGTCTTGGTCATCTGTGGAAGCACATGGCCATTGTTTGTTTACATTTGCCAGGTGCTCTCCAGTCACGTGCCTTGACACCGCCTTTTTGCTTCCTTGTTAATTATCTGATTATCAGTTTGTTTCCCTCACCTGTTTGTCCTCAATACCTGCCTTGGTTTGTCTCCTATTTAATGTCCTTGTGTTTGGTGTCTTGTGTCTG
>JAZGTJ010008809.1:0-20405 GCA_036877575.1 Botia almorhae | reverse complement strand
ATTACCCCGCCTCCTTGTTATCTCGTTTCAGTTAATGTTGCGCACCTGATTCCATTTAGTTCGTGTATTTAATGCCCTCGTGTTTGCTGTCTTGTGCTGGTTCATCTTGTCCTATTCAGATGTCGTATCCTTGCCTGTTGCTCGTTTTGTCCTATTCGGTGGTTGTCCCCGTGCCTGTTAGTTGCATCCGTGCTCGAAGGCTTGTCCTACTTTGTGTGCTCGTTTGAGCTTTTGTTTTGTCGATTGTTTCATTGTTCTTGTGTAGTCTATTCGTGCCTTGTTTATTGTTTAGCGTTTTGTTTAATTTTGATTTATATTGGTTATTACTCTAGTCAGTTCTATGTCTTTGATAGTTATTATCCAATTCTGTTTTTGTTCCTGTGTTTAGATTTGTTTAAATAAAACCTTATTTTAACCGCTGTCTGCATTTGGGTTCTTCCTCTTCTCACAAACCTGACATTATGGGGAGACTTTCTGTGTCCTCATAAACCAAATAGCTTTGTGGTTTTTTTTATTGTGATTTTTGGTTAATTAAAAATTCATTTATAAATAAATAAAGTCAGGGCCCTGAATTGGAGAAACGAGACTCTGATTTTGTTAGAGAAAAAGAGAAAAAAGGAAGACGGTGGATTTGTTTCAGTCACGAAGGAATATGGTGGAAATTATGTTTCAGTCACGAACTAAAACAACTGTGATACTTATCTCAGAAATCCAGTACAGTTTAAAAATATTTCCATCAAAAAGTCCAATTTAATGTTATGAACATATTTAAGGCATTTGTTGTCAGTTTCTTTTTCTTTACATCATGCTTTTGACATATAAAGAGATTTTACTCTGTTATTTGTTGCAGCTTATGAAACATTATAAAACATGCATCCAGATGAGGAATAACAATCAGGAAGTAATCCATTTACAGACAAACGTCAGCACTCACACTGCTCAGGGCCAAAAGGCAAGGGGCCAGGAAACTGTTACTATACATGTGGGTTTGCCCTAATCTTTAGCAAAACCATATCAATTTCTAACGGTAAATCCTTTCATGGAAAAAGCAGACACAAGCAAATTATACAACAGTTTGTGTGGATAATTCTGTCAAATATAAACAATATATATTACATGTTCAAAGAATCAGCACTCTAAAGAGCTGGTTTACATGCATATGGTCAGTTTTTCAGTTTGTGATTCAGTGCAAGAAAACAAACAAATAGTCCTGCTCCAAACTCACACAATTGGTCATATTGGACAAAACTGACATATTAGACTGCTCAAAGAAAGCAATGTTTTGAAAGTCTCACTCCTTTTACAAGTTAAAAACGGCTTCCTTACGGTTGTATCTGCACATTTACACTGGGATAGAACATGGCGTTTTAACAGCGAAAAACTACTAATTTATAAAATCTAATCTAATATATATACACACACACATGTATTATTGATTAAATTATTCATAAGTTATTAATGCGTTCCTATAAGACTGAAATCAATCATGTCAGGTCAGGTGAATTTTAGGGCCTCTAACAGTTTTTTCAACATCACTGTCAAGTACTGAATTCTGCTTGATTGCTTTTGAGTTTCCATTAGGAGCTAAATATGTGTAAAGTCGGTAACTTTGTTTGTGCAGACTCAGCTCAGTAAACTGCACTTATACATAAATGGATTAAAGAATTTCAACCCATATTTTCACTTATTCTATAAAATTACATTTTAAATTTTACCATAAAATTTGTATTAAATTAATTTTAAATTTTACTAACTTACACTTTACTAACTAAGAACACAAAGTCACCGCACAATTTCAGCATGATTTCCTCACACAATTTTCTATGTGAATCATCACGTTCTCTGTGTTTGCCTGCCCCCCTTCACCTCTTCCTTTCCACCTCATCTCCTACTCCTCAGCCCCCTTTCAGCTATCAAATCATTAGAGAGCATTCAGAGTCCTGGCATCTAAATCAACAGAAACGCCTCCTAAGTGGTCCTCCCTTGGGCATATAATCCCTCTCCATTAAAAATCTCAGAGACACAAATACTTCCCTCCTCCAGCGGCTTGCATCAGACAATCGTGACCTATTTTGATGGTTATTACTTACACACAGGGGCCCGGGTCCCTGTCTGTCAAAACATACTCATCCACTGGCTAGGCAGTTCTGGTTATCTGTTCTGACCACATAGAGTCAGCAGCAGCCTTGGCTAGCTGTGTGTGTGTGTGTGACTGGTCCTATGAAGGGTCCATGAGCGTTAATGTGAACCGACGGCTCTTTGGTAGGCACTTACTGAGAGGTTTGAGGATGCTGTTGCTGGCCTCATCATTGTTCTCAGCGTCCGACCTGTCTGAAGTGTCACTCACTTTTTCCTTTCTGTCCTTGTGACTGGTGCGCCGGCGATGACGTCTCCGTCGCCGGTAGCTCTTGGGCACATGCACACCAATGTATATTGTGTGATGACCTGAAAGAGTAAAATTGAGAAGATTAGCCAGGCTATTAAGATAACTTGACATCACACTAAGCATCAGTAATTTAATAAGACAGTGGGGCAAATTCACTGGCCGCTCACTACATTTCTTTGCACAGTATTTGAATGCAACACACCTGCATCTTTTACTATCACTAACCACACACAATACATGCACACTCTGCACTGGTTTAGCACTACTCCAAGCATAGTTAACTAGAGTCAGTCATTCTTCTTAGCAACTCTCTTATGCAAATTAGGCTTATTATAGGTCAATAATGCAAATTTTACATAAAGTCATGGCCAAAAATATTGGCACCCTTGCAACTCAGAAAATGCAACACTTCTTTTGGAAAATAGTTCCAATTGCAAATGTTTTGGTATTTACGTGCTTATTGTTTTTGTTTGCACTGGAACAACGCAAAAAAACAGAGAAGAAAAGTCAAATTTGATACAATTTCACACAGAATGCGAAAAATGCCCTGGACAAAATTATTGGCACCTTGTCAAAATTGTAAAAAATAATTGCTTTTCAAGCATGTGATGCTCCTGTCATTTGTATTTAGACAAACCTGTGGCATATAACAGGTGTGAGCAATATAGTAATTACACTTGCAAGCAGTTAAAATGGAGAAAAGTTGACTCAACCTTTGTGTTGTGTGTCACACTGAGCATGGAGAAAAGAAAGAAGTGTAAAGAGTTGTCTGTGGATTTGAGAGAAAAATTTTTGGGAAAACATGAACAATCTCAAGGCCATCTCCAGAGATCTTAATGTTCCTGTGTCCACTGTGCGTAATATCATCAAGAGGTTTACAGGCCATGGTTAACCTCCCTGGACGTAGACGGAAGAGCAAAATTAATGATAAATTACAACAAAGGATTGTTCGAATAGTGAATAAAGAACCCTGA
Source organism: Botia almorhae (assembly GCA_036877575.1). Taxonomy (NCBI): domain Eukaryota; kingdom Metazoa; phylum Chordata; class Actinopteri; order Cypriniformes; family Botiidae; genus Botia; species Botia almorhae. The sequence continues at coordinate 17,045 of JAZGTJ010008809.1, read as the reverse complement.
TTAACTTAAGAAAAATTGTCTGTCACAGAAAGTGTGTCAGTGGTGGAGTGATGCAAAAGCAGAAGCAGTCAATTGGCAGCCCATAGGCCAAAAATAGCATCTTTATCCGGCCCTCCACAACACTTAGCTTTGCATCTGTAATGTCAGATTCAGAACAGTCTTATAACTTAGCCACCAGTCATGAGTGACTATAAGAACTGTGCGCATTTTTTAAAAAGCATTTGGAATTTGACAGGTTTACCAGCATAAGAAACTTAAAAATTATAAAAACGAGAATTTCCACTCAGTGCTGGTGCATTAATTTCCAGATGACTCAAAATAGAGTCAAACAAGAATAAACAACTCAAACAGGAATACACATATTACAGCATTGGAATATTGTTACATCCCTTACATAAAGGCACATTCAAAATTTTAAGCTAAAAAATGTGCAATCTTTCTTTTGCTGGTTTTCATGAGTGGTACATGACATGAACAGACATGAACATGTTCACTTGTCCCGTGAGCGTCCATGCATAGTGGTCGAATCAAGCGCTCTGTGAAGGCTAACAATCTGAGATAACAATCTAATATTATTAAAATATTAATATATAATATAATATATATATATATATATATATATATGTATATAAAGTCAGGAGATCTTCCTATCAGAGACCACCAACAGAGATTAAATCTATGACATAAATTGTGTGGAATGCCACCAATGTCAGGAAATGTGTGTTAATTGTTTTCTTGAGGCTCATTGGTTAAGACAAATGGCATAACCAGAGTAAAGATGTAAATAAATGGCACTTCCTCAATGCAGTTCATGCAGGAAATGGCCTCAGCACTCCTGAGGGCAGCTAGATAAAATAAATTATGGCCCTCACCAGAGGGGTTTGCAGCAGACTGTTAAACTAAATATTTTGGCTTGGAAAGTCAGCAGGTAGTGTAGAATTTCCAATGTTTTGATCCATATCAGAGACCCCAGACCTATCCTCAGGTCACATGATGTCCATTTGTTAAAGCCACGGTCAAAAGCACAACTTTATGTTTTATATTGTAGAACTGCAGTACTGTGACACCATTGCAAATAAATATTCATCGGGTCAGGACCATAGGAATCAGTTTATATCTGCAGACAAGACCTGATACATACATTTCAATTAATTAACCTCAGACAAATTAAAGCTAAATAAAAATAAAGCTAGAAAAAATGTATTCATATCATGAATCTAGCATTATTTATTCAGGTGCCCCTGGAGTTGTTTATCTACAGCCACTTACAATGCTGCTCTCATATTTTCACCCCAACTGCGTTGCCCCACTTTACATGGAGATCACAAATCACACCATCAGGGGTCTACCAGACCACCACAGCTCCATACCAAAACCAGGTGTGACAGGGTTAAACACAGGACAATCCCCACTATCAGGCCACTGATGAAGCCACAGGAATTAGTGGCAAAATGCCTTAAATGAAAGATAAACAAACTCAACTAAAAGGAAAATGTGATTAGTAACATTAGTTCATCCAAGAGCATTCTATAATAATTTTAGAAAGCATGATTTCTCGGTTTTGTCAGTGTCCTGACAAAATTTAAAGATTCAATTACAATGTTTTTGTCATTTTGATGGTTTAATTAAGCACAAACACCTGTTTGTCTCTGTAGTTTACTTTTTTGCAAAGAGCTTTTTTGTAAGTAGCTCTAGTCATAAATGATATTATCCACTCTTACAAGTAATGCAGAGCACAAGTCTCTTTGTCTCTTCACTTCATCCAATCAACTTTCACTGCCAGTGAAAGCTCACACCCCATAAATGAAGTCCACATTTTACTTTACAAAGATGATTATTTGTTTGCTTTGAAAATGTTATCTCATCTTTTTATCTCTTTCTTATCTTACTCTTATCTTATCGTATGTCTTACGCGCCTAGCTTCATTATGTGTACTTTAGTACATTTTAAACAGATAGTACTTTGTTACAACGTAATAACTATAAACAACAACTTATTTTCTGTAAAGGCCATTATTTACTTATTATTAATTTAGCTTTGATTACAATTATTTGTATTGATTCTAATATATGTTACCCCAATATTGTAATGTAAAGTGTTACCAAGAAATACCTGAATGTAAGCTGACTTGAAACATGCTAAAGAAACAAAAAATAAATACATTTAGGTTAAGGAGGTCACTTCATTATCTAAATTGTTAAGAATCAGTTAAATATGTTGTCTCAAGGGCACTTCCAGTACACATTATGCAAACATTCAGGAAAAATATGTAAAAAGTTGACATTTTGCCATTTTGTTTGGTTGCTTTTCAACAAACAAGCAAATGGAGCAGATAAATCATTAAGAATCATTTATGAACAGGAATCCTGCTTAAGATGGGATGGGTGAGAAAGAAAGGAAGGAGTAAGAGCACAAACTAAGAGAAGGAAGGGGAGAGGTAGGAGAGAGGGAGGAACACATTGTTGAGCCAGCTTTGTGCCAAACTTCCTGTTCTTTTGGATGAACCTTTTTCTATGTGGCCATAGAAAGAGGCCTGAATTCGAGTAGCATGCAATTCGTCATTAGTTAAAGCGTACTCCTCAAATTTGTCTGGGCCCTATAGGCCTCAACATCTGAGCATCTTGTATTACCACAGTAGCAGAACTGTTAATGGAGAGTACAAGTACAATAAATGGAGACGCACCACTGTGAATGCTAATATAGATGCTAATAAAGCACTGGACAAATAAAGTCTAGCACATACAAGGGGTCCTTGTTTACCAGGCACATGTTTCTCAGTTACAGTCTTCTTTGAGCCTTCAATGTAAGCAGCATATAATGGAATGGAGCAGCAATGTCTACAATGTAAATGCATTTTGCTGAGTTTAGCAAGCCATGAATACAATAGCCACACTACATCAAAATGAAATTTATATAATGCTTAAATACAGATTAAATAAATACAAGTAGTGATAGCCTTTCAAACTAAAAGAAAGGTCATTTCAACATAAAAGGTGTTAAAACATCACTCAATAAATAGGTTGTTACCCTGTTAGTATGCAGTTAAGAACACAGACAGCATGCTTTTATAAGGGTTTCCCCTTAATCGTCCCACTTGACAGATGCCACTTGCCTATGATTTTGGCGGACTCTTTCTTTCTGTGCCCCATGCATTGCCCCACACCCAGTTTTTGTGAGCCTGTAATACATTAGCTTTGCTCTTAAGTATACATTATGTATTGTGTGTACCCTAGCAACCACGTTTAAAAAAATTTGCCATACTTCAGCATTAGAATATTATGTCGATGGGCTTACTTGACTCGGGCTGTCAGTGGGCTTTAGGTATTGTCCTGGCAACTTCCTGACCACTCCCTACCTCCTACCATTATGAATAAGCCATATTCAATCTGTCTTTGGACCTGAAGGAAACTATCAGGGTAAACATAAGGTCATCCAATATATGTGCCCTACATCTTAATCATCCAGGTAAACATACTGTACCAAATGTACCACTGATCTAAAGTTCCAATTGTATCAGACAAAAGACTTAATAAGACTTAGATAAAATAAAACTTAAAAAGACTTGGATAAAATATACAATAATACACATTTCCTAGATTCTAAGCTTTTAAAAGGCCAATTTGAACAATACCAGGAAATAACTTACTCAAGACTAAAACTGAGATACATCTTGAAGGTCTTACCTTCAACCTCTTCCTCATCGCATAAGTGCTTCAGTAATGAGGCCCCTCTGTCCAGCACTGCCTCATCTTCCATCCTGTAGTAGTAAAAGAGAAAGAAAGACTGCTCACATTTCTCTTCTAAAGACAACGTGGAGCCATAGCAGCGTGGCTCATTCACTTGCAGTGTGTTTCTACTACTATTAGCCATTTTCCCAGGTTAGTAGGTGTCACTAACAAGGGGGATCTCTTTGGTTCTGAATCCAGCACCTGTTAGCGCCGCAAAACTTATAGGACACAAGCCTGTTCAGAGGCTACACAGGACCAGTCAGGTAGACATTGGCAGGGTAATCCTGTCCATGGGGGATGGGGCAGGCTGCACAGCCTAGTAAGATGTTAATTGAGTATGATGTACCAGGAGGTGTGATCCCAGGCCGCCACACACAGATTCCAGATCAGTTAAGGAGCAATACAAAAGCAAATACAGTGATACACTAAGCATGATTTTCAGTCACTCACACACATTGTATATTTGACATTTGTCTTTAACTGTTTTACTCACACACACATAAATTAATAATATGGTTATCAAGCACCATATTCCCTTTGGGTATTCAATTGAGAATGAAACAAAATGATTTACAACCAGCCAAAACTAACTTCCTGTTTGATCATTTTTAATAATACAAGTAGAGGTGGTTTGTTATTCCAGACAGACATCTGCTAACTATCTGACATAAAAGGTTTGCTATTTTATACTATGTGGGGTACCTTTTAGTTGCATCTGGGTGAGTGGGGGGAGGCAGGGGCTAGGGTTAGGGTATTTACTGTTTTAGAGACATAGTTTAATGCTTCCTAGTGAAGTGTTACTTTCTGCACAGGACATTGGTCTTTGTCCCTTTAAAAAAAAAGTCCAAAGGCCAGACTGCAATTTTCAGACAATTTTCTTCCAGGGATAAAGGTGTGACTAAGCGTGTGCAGTAAAGAGGTGGGTATAATATCTGTTCTTCAAATCACAATCATCTAGGTTTGGTAATAAGGTGCTTTATGAGTGGTTTTCAATTCTAAAGTACATATATATTTATATATATGTATATATATACATATATATATATATATATATATATATTAATCCTACAGAAGCACACTCTAGAATATTATTTCCTGTCAGGATCCCAATTTGTAATAAACTGAATGTTTATAAAACTATAAATACAAACTAAGATGTAAACCCAAACAGGAAGGATAGAGCTTGTTCTTCTGATAATGCTCTCAGCTCCCTGAGAGCCCTGTGTCACAGCATATCTTAACTAGATGCAATCAGGCATGTTGTAGAAATGCCAAGTCTTTTTATCCAGTCAGTTTTGACCAAGTGATGGTCTACAGCAAAGGTCAAGCTTTATGTTAACCAAAGAGTCCCTTAACATTTACGTTAAACACTATTTACCCTTTGAAAATATTGCAGAGGACTGCAGGGTTTTAACATAAAGTGACACTTATACATGCAGTTACACAGTAACTATACAGGTTTACTGCAATGTAAGCAGAGGTGTCAATTATTGCAAAGAGCTTATTCATCTGTGACGTGCTTTAATGCTATATGGCTGACAAATAGGTCAGTGAATAGGTTAAACATAACAAGACACCCTGTCAAAATAGGCTATGCATCTGAACTGTTAATAACAACCATCAACAACAACAGTTTTATTGAAAGTATAAAGTTACAATTATTAACCTGTATGATAATTACAGAAGTGATTACAACCAACCTATTTATAAAAATATCCTTTGTAAAAAGGAATACATATTTTTTGCAAAAACTTTTAACAGCCAAATGTAGGCTGTCAATTAATCTGGGGACTGGTTAAAGGTACAAATCTCAACCTATAATTATGTAGGTAGATAAAAAAAGAAGAAAACTCAGTACTAAAACTAAACTCTGGCTGTTGGATTAAAACTATCCCTCTTCCTCCCCCAGTCTGTGTTAAAGTCTGTCTTCATTGCCACCTATGGAACAGATATTGACACAGCAGGCACAACCGTGTTTCTTTATACGAGACGGGTTCACTTCACACATTCATTACATAGTTTTAATGTTTAACACATTAAAATGTAGTGTACTGTCTAAAAGTTTTACCTTTTAAGCACTTGCTGCCTTAAACAACTGGCAACTATATAAAATTAAAATCTTTAAAGGAAGCAAAATATGATAAAACAAGCATGATAAAATTGTCTTTTTACTATTTGCACAGCAATACTTATAAGATGGGTACCACAGTGTTTGCCAATAACTGTGAAACAAATATATTTAAATATCAGACCCGGATAATTTTATTCTATGCGCAAATAGTCAAAGTAGATGTTTTGCTACAATAAAATGCTTGTATATTGGCCTATTTTAAAAGGTGGTAACATTACCTTAAATATTTGTTTCTAACAGATCTTACCGTTTTTATTACTTCTGTTTGTTTAACCAAGTACTTAATTTTGATTTAACTGCATGCAGTACATAAAAAACACTTTACAGTTTACTTGTAATGCATTAAAGATGTCATTTTGTATGGATATATATCAGATCATGCATGTTGCCTTAACTCCTAAATACTTTCCAGAACGCAGAGAACGCAGAGTGTTTTTCTCCTCTGTTTGAGGGAAGACTGTATACAGTGCACTCCGCACACTGTGTATATTTGCAATGGAAATTTAGTGACACTTCAAGAGCAGCAGCGTTCGGATGAGACTTGTTAACTGGATTATAATACTGCATGAAAACACTAATCATAGAACCGTTAAAATATGAACAAGATGCTAGGATCTTACCTCTTACCGGCGCTCATTTTGTTCAAGTGGATCCTTAATTTATTCCAGTGGTTCGGTTGTACTCCAGTCCAGCGCAATAAAGGGAATTTCTGCAATAACTATTGCCTAGATTTACAGACGAAATATAATCAGTTACTTTAACTGTCCTCCGTCTGTAACACAGCAAGACATATAACTATTCGCGCGCCATTCCGCACCAATCAAAGTGTCAAAAACAAAATCAAATAAATACCTTAAGTACTTCGTGTCTTTGGTTTGCCTAACAAGCTCCGCCACATGTCACAGAAGACAAACGCGTGTTTGCTGAAGTGGCAGAACAGCTTGACGCTTCAGATTGCGCGTTTCATATATTACTAGCCGCTGTTGTGATCACGTCACAGCACGAGTGGGAGGTCAAAAAGTTGCTTTAAAATGTGCTTTCACCTTGAGTAAAATGATACTGACAGTCTCTTAACACATATTCTTTCAAAGAAAACTGCTATTCATTAACTTAGAACAAAACACTTTTGAGAGTCTAAACGCATCGGCCCTTTATGTTAGCTCATAAGATGCGCGTATATGCTGATGTCTCATTAAATTGAAGTACAAGGACAACTCCTGAAGAGATCTCACAAATGTTCAAGGTGATCGATCTCTGAATAAATACAGATGTTCATGTTATAGACTTTGACATTGTAAAATAAAAATAGAAAACTTTTTTTAGAGAAAAAAGGATTTGATTATTACCTTCTTAAAGTTTTTAATAGTTTAATAGTTTTAATAAATTATAACCTTAATTCTATGTAATATTATTTCTTTCTTAGCCTTCATATTATGCCATTTTAATAGATTGAAAAATGTTCTTCACATTTTAGTATTAGATTAGTTTTTATTTTAATGAAAATCAAGATTAAATATTTGAATCTTGGGTGAAACAGTAAACAGATCAATTAGCTTATACTAAAGTTTATACTTCACAGACACACACAAGCTGTTGGAATGGTTTCTCTGAAGGTCAACCATTTTTTTGCTCTCCCTATAGAGACAAGAGCCGTATGTGCAAAATGGGTGGAAACTTACTGTGACAGATGTTGGATGGAAGACACTATGATGTAGAAAAAAAGGATTTTATAACATTCATTTTTGAATTTATCCACAAGATTTTATGGTCCTAAATCTGAATTTTTATTTTCTAATAAAAAGATATTTTTCATACTTCGAGACACTTTGTTCTTTACTCTTATGCATTCTGCCTGAATCATACTTGGCAGAATGCTTGTAAGATTTTAGTATAAATCTGTTGGACAGGTTCTTAGATGTTCTCGGAAACTTTGATGAGCACTTAAAGTAGTGAAAAATAACTAATAACCGGAGAACAACGTGCTAAGTCCGTTAGATCAGATTTTAACTGTTTAACCTGAACATGAAAATGCTGACCTTGTCTATTCTCAGGTATTATTTAGAAGAGCTATTTAAGAAATAAAGGCACACCTAAACCAAATCATGAACATGTTTTGAATTATTTAAATCCAAATTACTGTATAGTATGAATAGTGTTTAAAGCTGTCTGATATAATAATAATAATTTAAGCATATATTACACCTGAAACTATAATCTTTGAATGATTTCTAATAGGCTTAATCTATGCCTTAGTACAGTAGTATGGGGATGCTACAGTAAAATCAGGTAATTTGTCTCAGACCTAACATACAGTGAATTGTCAATTGTCTTAATTTATTTAGCCTATGAACTAAACTGAAAGCATCTTACACTCACAGCAGCGAACTGACCTGAACAGCAGAGCAGGTTCCTGCTTGTTATTGCTATTATTTCTGGCAATGATTGCAGCAATGCAGTTATGTGTTTTATACATAAACATTGCCACCCCATTTGTGCTCTTGTCCCTCCTCTTCCCCCTTACGTATAAAATCCTGGACACACCCATGTGGCAATGCAAGATGCAGTATGGTGATATAAAGCCTGATGATAGCATGATACTTCTATATAAATATCATTATTGTCCGCTATCTAGTATCTTACAGCCTCAATGTATTTTACATTTAAGAGTGGTTGGCAACATAGTAAAGATCCAGACTGTTATATGAAGATAGGATCAACCCTGAATGTGGTGACACATGAACTGTGTAGTTGGTAAAATCCACGATCCACACTGTGATTTAGGGAAAGGTACTTAACTTCAGTTTGCTCCAGGAGGACCACCCCTCTACTGTAAGTATACTAAATGCTGCTTTGTGTTAAAAAGGAAGCTACCAGCTACCATGGCTGTGTGTGCAAAACACATGAATAATCTGATAAACAGCAATATGCTGCCACATGGTGTATCAGGAACAAGTAGCATAGTGACATACACCTAATCAAAGACAAGGACAGACAAGGAGCTCAACAACAATGGAAACTAAACAAGACACAGGTGAAACTAATCAGAACTAAGAAGAACTCAATGAGTAATGAGTGATGTTTGGTTAAGTGAACAAAGGATGCATTAAACAAGAACAGAACACAAGGTAACACAAACCTGACATAAACCCCACATTTTTGAGTCGACATTGTTGAGTGCCCTAAACCTGCTCAATTAGGAATTTCCTGATTAAGATAGGTTTGGTCAGACTCATGTTTATATGAAGTTGTATGAGTCACTTTTTTGTTTTGTTCTCAAACACAGTTTGTGTTTAATCCACAGTAGGTAAAAACGTTTTCGCAACCATAGTTAATCCAAAGTGCTTTGCAGAGGAAATTATAGTACAACTGAAATAAAAAATAATAAAAAAGAACAAAAAAAACATGTAATTTAAGATCTTTTTACTACCTGTTAACAGTCTTTCTGCATATTCTGTACCATTTGTAACTGATACAGGGCGGATTGAGCAAAATTATTTTGCATGGCTGTGTATATTGCTATTTTTATGGCAGCAGGACCTAGGTAGCAGGTACTTCAGTTTTGTTTTATTCAGTTTTAGGAAATTATTTTCGCTCCAGGTCCTGACTTCATCAAGGTATTAAAAGAGGTGATCTAGTGAAGTTTTCTCCTGGTTTAACTGGAAGATAAAGTTAATGGTCATCAGCATAGCAATAATAAGTAAGGGAAATCAAAAGAGGCCCCAGAATGAATTCCTGCGGATTACTACATAGGCACAGATGTTAAGATGACCCAGTGTTAATGGAGAAAATCCTACCCCTTAAGTAAGAGGCAAACCACTGTATATATATATATATATATATATATGTGTGTATATATATTTANTAACGTGAACTGGGAAAAAGCAACTTTGTCAAAAACATTTTAAATAAGTGTGAAGACAGTGGAGATAGGTCTGTAATTATTATGCAAGATGAGGTCTTTTCAATAGGCACTGTACAATAGTATGTTATGGTTATGTTAACTTAATGGTAACGCCCCAATGATAAGTGTTGCGCATCGTAACGATGAATGCATATATTAATGTTTACAAGCTAGTTAATGTGTTTCAGATGGGATATAGTAGTTGGTCACATATTATAGGCCTACATTTTTAACCAATATAAGTGTCCCCTGGATATTGAACCCACAACCTTTGCACTGCTAACACAAAACTACAGCTACAGGAAGAGTTCTCTTTTCAGGAAAGAATCAACACATCACTCAGAGAGCCTGCTAAAGCATTTACAATGGCACCACACAGTTTTGAAGTTAAAATTTGGACTGATCCAGTCAGCTTTATTGTGATGTGTCATGTTTAAGACAGCATTTGTTTTTGAAGTGGTGTTTCCCCTCTCTCTCTCTCTTTCTCTCCATCTTTTATATTGTTCTTTTGAGTCTCAGATAATCAAACATATTGAACATCTAGACTGATCTTCTTACCTTGAGAGAATATTACACACTGCTGAGATGGGCTTTGACTTTAGGGGTGTTGTGTTATTTACATGCTGTTGCGTTCTGCCTTAGAGTTAAATAAATGTATGTAGGACATTTTCTATTATGAAATATATAGGTAGCTTTTCTAATAGTACTTTTTGCAATCAACATACCATTAACCAAATGGAAACACTTTGGAAAACCAAATGGAAACATTGTTCCCTCAACAGACAGTTCAAGAACTCAAAAATCAGCCTGTTAATCATCTCAGAATCTAACACAGAAACACTCAAACCTGATTTGTTTAATGGCTAAACTGAAGCTGTTTAAATCTGGTTATGTACTCTTGACATCCCAGATAACTAATACTAATTCTCATTCTTATGTTCATGTAAGATTCAAAGTCCATTTAATAGCAAATAAATATAAGCTTGTCATAAATAGATAAGATTTAATATCTAAAAAGTTAGTAGTAATGTGGTATAGCCTAGGAATATGTTTTAATTCCAAAATATTTTACTATGGGTTGCACTTTTGCCAGAATGTGTCGTTGTAATTAGGCTGCAGTTGTTAGCATGCTGTTAATTTGTAACTTAGACCATTCTTACAAATAGGTTAAACAATTCAGCTAAAAACACTAGGCACAACATCAAAGCATGTTAAGTGAAAAGTAAACATTTTGCCAAACATCTTAAAGGTAAAACAAAAAGCTATACATGGTGGTAAAATGCAGTTGACTACACACTACAAGGGTGATAATATGACCTCTGTTTACTTAGGTTAAACATACCAAACTGATTCAGCGTGGTAATGAGATCATGATCACCAGATTTTAAGATCATGCCCTTTTAAAAGTTTGAACTAACTACTTTTTTCTATTTTTTATATAACACTTGGAGATCAACCTTTGTACACAAGAATGGTTTTATTGGACACTAACAATTCAAAGGTTACTACACGAATGATGGTCTACACAACCTTTGCTCCATTAGAATATCCTGTTAGTCCCCTTTTGTCAAACAATTGTACACTGTGACTAATTGTAATTAATGTAATCACAATGAGATAAGGCATAAGTTCAGTAGTGTATTTCCTTGTGTACTTGTTTAAAAAATTGCCAACTACAAGAAGATAATGACAGAAATGCATCTCATGAGCCAAACATCACCTGTACAAACACTTGAATGCCACTAAGTATTCAAACCTTTCATGTTTATCTTTCTGTGGGTCTGCACAGAGACTTTTTAATAACATTCTTTGGATACAGGAATTGAGACAAAGGCATCTAGAAGAACAGTTAATGGGCATAAGACCGCTCCCTGTCATCTTTAAAGCCACCCAACACATTGCATGCCGTGGGCACATTCTTTGGTTCGGCCGCATATAGGGGGAAAGATGTTCTGTGGAAAAACCCAGGATACTAAGGTTCACAGTCTAGTCTACGTTCTGGCCTAACTTGCTAGTTTTTCATCAGGTAAAAATAAAAAATATATTGCTGCAAAATATGATTATGTCCTGAGACAGCACAAAAGCATACAGACTTCTACTGTTACTTGTCAAGTAGGCTTGTGCCCTCTTGTGGTCATACTCCATGTTATGTTCTGTTTCCTGTTCAAACCTGCTTTCTGCTCCTCTCAAAGCAACTAAGACACTGACATGAGCACTATTTAATTTTATTTAGTATCATCTCATTCACATTTGAAAAACTGGTTCGTTAGAAGCAGCGATCAAATCAAAATCAAGACAAAAAGGAACAAGACAACAAAAAACAACTGCACAACCATTATTAAGGACATTTTCACAGTTGTGCAAAACAAGATTATCAGACCTAAAGTGAACACAGCAGATATTTTTTCTTTGCTTTTACATTTGAACAGCAGTTATATTTCACCAAATATACAATATAAAAGTCAAACCAACTGTGATTATTATATGTGTATATGGCTCTTTTAGGATCACATGACTCCTAGAGCTTTGTTATTTTCATCACATAAGCTCCATCAGTATTTCCTTAAGTAGGATGGTATTAAAAACACATTAGGCAACATTAAGTTTGCTTAAAATACATTCATCAGAACTGAAAACCATAAAATTATATGAAATATAGGACATACCAAAAAACTGTAATGAACAAAGCAAATAAATACTGTGTAAAGCTATTTAAAACTGGTATGTAATACTAAACCTATCCTTACTGTACTGTGTTGTAGCAGCAGAAATGTGAAGGATCAGCAGATGCTCAAATAGTCTGATCAGTGGTTAAACTGCAAAGTGATTTACTACACTGTTCTAAAACTCTAGGCAGATTCAGATTTAGTGTTAAAAAGTATATAACTTGCAAACACTAAATGTCTAAAGTAACCAAAATAAGCAAATTAAAAATAAACTCTATTATACTCTAAACACACACACACACACACATAAAAATAAAGGTTTTTGAAAGGTTCTTTGTTGGGCTATATATTTCCATACAAACCCTCTAACATCCATGGAACCAAAGGGTTTTTTGTAGTTGGAAATATGTTCTACTGACTATAAAAAGAAATTGCTTAATAAACTTTGACTGAAAGTTTTAGAGGAATCAAAAATGCTTTCTCTGTGTCACCAAGGCAAAGAACCCTCTTAGGGCCTTTATTTTTAGTGTGTACAGCAGTAAGCTCAAGTGAAATCTTTAGTTAAATCCATTGTGTTTCATAACCAACTTTAAGGAAGTAACAAATCTGAATTTGTTAGCTGGACATTTAAATGTTGTTCACTGACAAAAGAAAACAGTGTATATAAATAAACCATAGACTACAAGAATACATATATCAAGACAGTCACAATCTTTTATGTCAAAAACAAAATCAAGATCTCTCTTTGCCATTCTGCTCTGTATTGACATTTTCAATTAATGTGATCATGTCACATGACTGTAAACTCTGACTGCTGGGAGATGGTTGCTGAGGAAGCTCCCTAGAAAAAAACTGCATGAAGGTAGAGAGAAATAATACTCATTACAAAAGCTTTTTAAAAATCTGCAGCCAAAGAACTGACTGTTTTAATTAATGCTTAATTAATAAAAATAACGTCAATATTGTTTTTGATATAAAAATGGTCGTTTTTAAAAATTATTAATTAAAATATAAATAAACAGATATGGGCTGCCTGTTAGCAGACATCTGCAGTACCCAAACATATTTTCAGGTGCTGAAATATTTACTGAATAGTTAACCAAATGCACTCTAACTAAAAGTATTATTTTATTAAAAGACACTGCACTTCAACTGAATTGTGTGATTATGATCAAATCTGAATACATACGTCTAAAAAGTGTGCAGAAATTAGAGGGGTGGGCTGTAAGACCTCTTTAATCCTTTTGTAGTTCTTAAAAAGTGCAAAAATGCAGCAACCACAAATGGTTAAAACAAAAAGTGTAGGTAGCATACTAGTGAGCCAAGCACGTCTCTTTGCCTCCTCAGCTACACAGAAAGAGGAATGAAAGAACATTTAATGCACTTTTGGAGAAAATGGTGGCAGTTAGAGATTTATTTCAATTTTGTTATTGAAGTAAATGTAACAAATGTCTGGTTGGGTAAAAAGGAGAAATGAAAGGAGAAATGAAACTGAACAAAACACAACTTTTAGGTATACAGAACTGAAAAATCATAGTTCTGCAGTTTTTGCCTTTGCAAAATATGTATAATATACAGTGCCTTGCAAAAGTATTCATACCCCTTTAACTTTTCCACATTTTGTCACATTACAACCACATTTTCATTCCACTTTACAATTATGTGCTTTGTGTTGGTCTATCACATCTCAATAAAATACATTTAAGTTTGTGGTTGTAAGGTGACAAAATGTGAAAAGGTTAAAGGGGTATGAATTCTTTTGCAAGGCACTGCACATATTATGCATATGTATAATGTAAATAAGACTTCCAAACTTACGTGTTTCTGGTATGATTACACATTGTTGTTCACTGGTATTTCCATAAGGTTTGTTATACAACGAATAGTGAACCCGGAAACAGTACTTCTGCCATGATTCCAGATTACGAAAGAGTTCAGTCTTGCTGTTCGTAATATTAAACTGTATCTGCAGGATTAAAAACATCTTGTCAGAATTACACTTGTCTTGTTAAAGAAACATTTTTGTTACACTGGCCAAAAGTCTCCTCACATCCGGATAGCAATTACTAAATAAAGTGATTAAATATATCTAAATATATATTCACAAAATATATATTCAAATTTATATCTTCTGTGGAAGGTGCAGGACCATAAAATGTTTGCTATCTTATGCTTCGGGGGGATCTTGTTCTTTTAAAGTTAGGTTACTATTGCTAGCCTCTCCGCAATTGCATGCCTTTCCTTTAAAGAAACAGCAAATAAATAAGGTTTCACAATTTTTACAAAATGCACAATGCAAGATACCTTAGAGTTACCTCCATTAACCACTTTCCAAGATGATATATTGAAGGCAATATGAACTCCATATTCCTTCTCCAAGCTTCTGTCCATATGTGTCATATACAAGCAAGCTATTCCTGGTTTTACATTTAGAGTCATCAAAGGAATGCAGAAATTAACTGTAAAGCAAGATAATTAAAAAGGTCAAAGGATGTGTAATGTGTGAGTAAAAGTTTGTATGGTTAAAAATTATAGGAGACATAACCACACAAACCATGTCTTACGATTTACACACTCGACTTGATCTGAAATCTGCCATTCTGAAAAGTGATCTCCTTTCTCTGCACGCACTCGGAATATTGCTTTATAAAAATCATTGGTAATTTCAAGTTTTGTTCCATTCTGGCTTAGCACATTGTGCCATTTATCCACTTTTTCACTACAAAATGAAGTAACAGTATAGAATAGTTAGTTTAAAACAAAATTACAATACAGGACCAGGGTTCGGATTTGTTTTTTCCTTAGAACTGAACTTGTGGTTCAAAGAAATTGTCACATGCTAAACTATATATATCAGTAAAAAAGTGGGCGTTTATACTGGACTGAATACAGTACACTGTCGTCACTGGAAGGACTCCATTGTAGTTCTGATCGCACTATCTTAACATCCCGAGGCGGCTGTAAGTCAAACGTCCCAGCTGAAATTAAACAGAGATAAAGGGTGAACTGTGTTGTAGATGTGAAGACCACATTGCTTTTCTTTACACATTACAACTAATGTTCCTCAAACCATTACAGAGATCTCACCGAGATTGATCATCAGTATAAAATGCGCCACTACTTGTAGGTAGAAGGTCATTTCTATGATTCTGAATCTATGTTTTCCTAA
Source organism: Botia almorhae (assembly GCA_036877575.1). Lineage (NCBI taxonomy): Eukaryota > Metazoa > Chordata > Actinopteri > Cypriniformes > Botiidae > Botia > Botia almorhae. Next base: position 1,450 of record JAZGTJ010008809.1, on the reverse strand, counting down.
GAAATGTAGGTGCCGTGAATGCGCCATTCTAGCTGCTTCCTTATGAAACACGTACGTCTCTTTGCTGGAAACCTCGGCTGCATTTATTTTACGGTAACGCAAAGTGAATGGAAGAGATGTAATGGAAGAGACATAAAAAACAAAGCCATATAAAAACTCATTACAAGATCGATCAACAATAGGAGATTGGTTCCCGCTTTCCCGTTTTAGGTAAAAACAATTGTTATGTTAGCATTACAGTACACGAATTTTTACAATCACTTCCGTCTCCCACGTTTCGCCCACTAATCGAAAGCGAAACTTCAAATCACGTGGCTATCCTATAGCACATTTCATTTGCAATTTTCTTTATTTGAAAAGAATAATAATAACAGCACTGTGACATGCTATGATTATATTAAAATCATTAAAGCTACAGGTTGTTTTAGCTTGTTTAAATAGATTTTATTTTTACGCAAGAGTTCTCTTGAGTGCCCTTTTTAAACGCGTCTTGAATGTCGTACAGTCAGACAATGATGACAGCTGAACTCCCTCAGTGTGCCATGATGCGATCATGTTTGTACAGTATGACAACAACAATCGTAAATCACTACAAAAATTGTACAGTGTGTGCCAGGCAAAAAACTACTAAATCTAAACCCAGCCCTGTGGCTGAGGGTTGAAACACCTGTAAGACACTCCTTGGCTAGATCATAAAGAGTTCCCTACAAAGAGAGTACTGCTCATCTGCATCACTCATCTCTCCAAAAGTCAGAGAAGAAGCCATAAATGAGGGTAGAAAGAAGTGGTGGAAAAATGAAAGAATGTTGATTTTAATCTATTAAAATGCTTGGATCTGTTGTATGTGTCGCAGACAGAAAACCTTTTTTAAATGATAATGAATAATAATAATAACAATAAGAAGAATAAACAAGACCACATTACTCTCAACGCTTACATCAAAATCCCTAAAACAACAAGAACAAAATAAGAATAATATGACTATATATATCATACAATTACAAAGAAAGTAAAAAAAAAAACATTGTATAACATTGTAACAATGCATTCAAAACATTAATATATACAGTACTGTGCAAAAGTTTTAGGCAGGTGTGAAAACATTTTCATTCTTTGTAAACAAAGAATGCTTTCAAAAATGGAACATTTTTGAAAAGATGTTAAACATTTTCATAAATGAACAAAATGCAGTGAATGAACAAAAGAGAAATCTAAATCAAATCAATATTTGGTGTGACCCCCATTTGCCTTCAAAACAGCAGCAATTCTTCTAGGTACACTTGCACACAGTTTTTGAAGGAACTCGGCTGGTAGGTTGTTCCAAACATCTTGGAGAACTAACCACATATCTTCTGTGGATGTAGGCTTTCTCACATCCTTCTGTCTCTTCATGTAATCCCAGACACACTCGATGATGTTGAGATCAGGGCTCTGTGGGGGCCATGTCATC